>SJYC01053930.1:0-89260 GCA_006408675.1 Madoqua kirkii
AGAGTAACAATTCTGAAAGATAGTAACACCAAAGACGACATTAGTCATATAGTATTGATGTAATAAGAGCAGAAAGCAAGACTATAGGGGAAAGCTTACTAAAGATAACCTACCTTGATAGATCAGGGGATTCTATGTAACAGGTCAGGTAAAAAAATAGTATAGGACCATTTCTGACTTCTGCTTCTGTATGGAATGTAATAGGTCATGGCATGGCAGTCTCTGCTGCGACATTTAGGGGGGGAAAGATAAATTACAAAAGTCACAGTTTAAAAGGTTATCAGAGAGTTGTGGAAACAAGACTCTATGAGCTGAAATTCCAGACAGGGAAGAGCCCTTCCTAGATGAACTGGCAGCCTCTGACTATTTCCTGCCCTGGAGATATTTGCCAATTCTGAATGAGGACTAAGAAGAGAGAGGGACCCCTCTAGGGAAAAGAGATACAAGCAGAATTTTTGGTGGTTGTGTGGGGCTGGCTTGACAGATTGTCAGCTCACATAGGACCAAACACAAATGATTATTAGTTAATTCTTGGGTGTTGCAAGATACTAGGAGACTTAGATAAAAGGTGCAAAAAGGCAGAGTGAAATATCTGTTTCACAATACTTAGGAGACAAAGTCCCACTCTAAGGAGAGGTCCTGGCATAAATATATCTCCAGTTACTTCTTTAAGACATTTGCTAAATATTGAAAGTGCCTGGTGTAAGAGGCAAAGAACTAAACTCAAAATGTCTAACAGGTAAATGACTCTGAAGAACTGAAGACACAGAGACCCAGCAGGCTCTCAATCAAGAGCCAGGAGGGCCACACATGGGAAATAGGGATGAAGAGAGATTCCTGTTTGTGCTAAGGTGATCTGCCTACATGATGGAAGATGACACATTTGCAGCCTCTGAATTCTTATAGATGATGTCTCGCATACAATAGAAATGACAAAATGACAATGTAGCCAATAATGAAGAGAAAAAACAGATAGTGCAAGCAAAACCACAGATGATTATATATTACAGGTAACTGACAAAAATTGTAACTATAAACATGATTAATACTAAAGAAAATATGGGAAAATGGATGAAAGGATAAAGTCCAACAGAGAATCAGAATCTATAAAAAAGAATGAAGTGTATATTCTAGAAATAAAGAAAATATACCTTCTGAAGTTAGAAATACTTTGGATGAGTTTGACAGAATACAGCATAGTCAGAGCTAGTGAACTTCAGATGGTCAATAGAAAGTATCCAAATTGAAATATACAGAGAAATATCATGGAAGAAAAAGAACAGCGTATAAAAGACATGCTGAACACAAATGGTCTAAAAACAGTCTTAACTTATTTACTATTTGAAAGAAAAATAGAGAGAGAATAGAGAATGGGGCAGAAGAAATTTATGGAAACATTAACCCAAATATTTTTTTTAAAGATGACTACTGAACTCCCACCAGGCTTAAGTAAATGAAAATCACACACATAGCCGTATCACAGAAAAACTGATAAAAACCAAAGGTAAAAGTAAATCTTAAAAGTAGACAAGTGAAAAGACATTTTACTTTCAAGGAACAAGTAGAGTAGCTGTAATCTTTAATAGGAACTATGGAAAAAGACAATGAAATGGCATCTTTAAATTGCTGGGGAAAAAACAAACTATGTACTGTGTAATGATCACAATCTTTTAAAAATGTAGGTATCTTTGTTTATTTATTTATTTGTTTATTTTGGTTCTGCTACATAGTAGTATGTGGGATGTTAGTTCCCCAACCAGGCATTAAACCTGTTTCCCCTTGCAGTGGTAGTGGGGAGTCTCAGCCACTGGACTGCCAGGCAAGTCCCCTATCACAAACGTTTTACCTACATTACCAATTATGGATGTGTTTTTCACCATCTCATCAGTTCAGTTCAGTCACTCAGTTATGTCCAACTATTTGTGACCCCATGGACTGCAGCATGCCAGGCTTCCCTGTCATCGCCAGCTCCTGGAGCTTGCTCAAACTCATGTCCATTACGTTGGTGATGCCATCCAACCATCTCATCCTCTGTCATCCCCTTCTCCTCCTGCCTTCAATCTTTCCCAGCATCAGGGTCTTTTCCAAGGAGTCAGTTCTTTGCAGCAGGTGGCCAAAGTATTGGCGTTTCAGCTTTAGTAGCAGTCCTTCCAATGAATATTTGGGACTGCCCTCCTTTAAGATTGACTGGTTTGATCTCCTTACAGTCCAAGGGACTCTCAAGAGTCTTCTCTAGCACCACAGTTCGAAAGCATCAATTCTTCAGCACTCAGCTCTCTTTAGAGTCCAACTCTCTATGGCCAGTTTTTACATCCTTTCAACATTCTTTAGCACTCTGAGTTGTGTGGCCTCGCATTCCATTAATATTATTTATATAATCTGGGGCTTTGTCATTGTGTGGCACAAAGATCACCGATTCCAGGTTGTGTAAACTGGAGTTTTATACTTCTTTAAGGTG
Source organism: Madoqua kirkii (assembly GCA_006408675.1). NCBI lineage: Eukaryota > Metazoa > Chordata > Mammalia > Artiodactyla > Bovidae > Madoqua > Madoqua kirkii. The sequence goes on from SJYC01053930.1 coordinate 2,459, forward strand.
ATATTTACTTTTGTACTCCATTGACTTGACTCTGCAGTCAAATCATAGCATCCATATAATCTCACCCAGAGTTTAAATTGCTTTGACTTTATTAGTGAGAGCTTTCTGCTGTAAATTAGGAATCTTGCTTGTATTGGTAGCTTTTATTCTAAGTTTTCTAGTATATAACATTGGATCTCAGTGACTGAGGACATTTTTAAGGCCATTATAAACATCAGGTTTAATCACAAACCATAGGCCAGGTCATTTTTATTCATGTCACTTAAGAGTTCCCTATATTCACAGTATGGGACAGATGGAACAGTTGAATAATATAAGCAACAGTGCTATTATTGAGCTGGAGGTTCCTTCTGGTGTGATTTAACACATCTAAATAATGACTGAGAGGGTTTGTAAAATGTGTGTCTTCAGATGTAGTTAATGGACATCCAGACACAGCAGGAGACGGGGAGGGTGGAATGAATAGGGAGATTAGTATTGACATATATATACTACCCTGTGTAAAATAGGTAGCTAGTGGAGACCTGCTGTATAGATAGGAAGCTCAGCTCAGTGCCCTGTGGTGACCTAGATGGGCTGGATGGGGATGGAGTGGCAGGGAGGTCCAAGGGAGAGGGGATATATGTATACATATAGCTGATTGACGCTGTCATACAGCAGAAACCAACACAACATTGTAAAGCAATTAAACTCCAATAAAAAGTACTCTCATACATTCATTATAAGTGGAGCAGGACAGGGAGAATGTCCTCTAGCTGATGTATCCTCTCTGGCCTGTCTTTGAATATCCAGTTATTTACTATTTGGCTGCCTGACCTCTTTCCTGGACTAAAGTGACACCAACCAGCAGCTGATGAGTAATCCCTGATGACTGGAATTAACCAGTTGCCACTCCCCATCTCTCAAACACTCCATTCACCATCCAGATACGTTCTTTTCAGGTCCCTTGAATACTCTGTGTTTCTCCTTTCCTCCCTCCTTCCCTTCCTTCCTCCTCCTCCCCGCCCCCATCCTCCATTTCCTTCCTTCTTTCTTGCTTTTTCTTTCCAAGGCACTTGTTCCTTGGCTGGGCACCATTGGGCACCATTTTTGCCTAATTCCTATAGGAGCTAGAATCTGATCTTAACTCTATCTTGATTTCTTTTAATAAAGAAGCCTGCATCTACAGTATTTAAGATCTCTACTCTGTTCTATCAAACCCTGCTACTGGCCCTGTATTAGAGAACCTTAAAAGTTCCCATTCTGGCCTGGATCTGGTCTCAATTACTCACGGCTCCGTTTTTTACTTTTTCTCTCCTCTTTCAGTCCAATTTTCTCTGTTTCCCCAGGTTACTGCCAAATGCTGTGTAGCTTTCCCAGTATGCTACATGACCAGCCTCTAAGCCTCTTTTTTGAATTAAGTTTCATTATGTGAGGGCTTCTACATAATGATAAGTAAAGTATTTATTATTTACTAAAGGACAGAATAGAAACCATTCAGTAGATCATTCCCAGGAAGTTAACTGACATTAAGCCCCCCAAGCAATATCAGTCCTCCACTTCCAAATGGCCATTTTAAATGTGAAATCACTTAAATTTTGTAGATGTGGGAACAGTTAGGAGGCTGAGAGGAACTAAATACAGGTTTCAGAATGGAAGTGGTGGATAATTAGGTTGGTGGCTCCACACATTAGCTCAGAAGCTCCTGAGATGAAAAGTAGGAGTCTAGTGGTAATATAGAGGCATCAGTTCAGTTCTGTCTCTCGGTCATGTTCAACTGAGGTCGCAACTATTTGTGACCCCATGCATTGCAGCATGCCAGGCTTCCCTGTCCATCACCAACTTTCGGAGCTTGCTCAGACTCATGTCCACCAGGTCGGTAATGCCATCCAATCATCTCATCTTCTGTCATCCCCTTCTCCTCCTGCCTTTAATCTTTTGCTGGATCAGGGTCTTTTCCAGTGAGTCAGTTGTTTGCATCAACTGGCCAAAGTATTGGAGTTTCAGCTTTGGCATCAGCCCTTCCAATGAATATTCAGGACTGATCTCCTTTAGGATTGATTGGCTTGATCTCCTTGCAGTCCAAGGGACTCTCAAGAGTTCCAATACCAGAGTTCTAAAGCCTCAGTTCTTCCATATTCAGTTATTAGCCAAGTAAATACTTACCATTCATCCAAAGGTCTAATTAAAAATTTCTTTTATATAACTTAGCCTGTTTTTTTACAGAAGTATTTCCATCTCCTACTATTTCACAGCTGCATTCATTGTTGTTTAGTCACTAAGTCATGTCCAGCTCTTTTGTGACCCCATGAACTGTAGCCCACCAGGTTCCTCTGTCCATGGGATTTCCCAGGCTCAGTCCAAGGGACTCTCAAGAGTTCCAATACCAGAGTTCTAAAGCCTCAGTTCTTCCATATTCAGTTATTAGCCAAGTAAATACTTACCATTCATCCAAAGGTCTAATTAAAAATTTCTTTTATATAACTTAGCCTGTTTTTTTACAGAAGTATTTCCATCTCCTACTATTTCACAGCTGCATTCATTGTTGTTTAGTCACTAAGTCATGTCCAGCTCTTTTGTGACCCCATGAACTGTAGCCCACCAGGTTCCTCTGTCCATGGGATTTCCCAGGCAAAGTACTGGTATGGGTTGCCATTTCCTTTATCAGAGGATCTTCCTGACCTAGGAACTGAACCTGCATCTCTTGAATTGACAGGCGGTTCTTGACCATTGAGCCACTGGGGAAGCCCAGTGTGACTTATGTTCTAGAGCCCTTCTTGGTTCAGGCTATAGAAAGCTACGGTTTACCTGAGACCATATCCATGTGTGTTCAGGCGTGTCAACAGCTGTGTTCTTTGCAATTTTTAAAATGTCTACCTTCCATTTCTTCTCTGGTTCCAAGAGAAGAATTTCTGCTTTACCTATTCATTGAATTAAAAAAATTTTTTAATAGTTGACATTTAAAATTTTGATTTTAAGAAATTTACTTGGTCATTTTTGGTAATACTTTGTTGGTTTTTTGTGTGTGTGTGTGATGTGTGTATTTTATTACTTTATGATCATATTTTATATATTTCATCTCATTTTATATTTGTTATCCAGAAGTTACAATATCTGAAGTACTTTATATATGCTATTAGTTATTTTTGATAACTGTCATTCAGAGTGGCACGTTTTCTTGTATATTTAGTAATCTTTGATTGTGACCTCATTTTTGGTTGATCATCTATCAAATTTTATCAGAATAGAATTTTTGTTTGTTTCTCTAGGGAGCCAGGAATACTGGTGACCTCTTTAGTGATTTGGCTTCATGATGAGTCTCAAGTTTAGCTTCTCCATCTTGTACATGGTTTAATTTTCTCCTACTAGAACATAAATATCACGAAGGCAAGGAACTAATCTAACTGGTTTGCCATGTCTTCTTCATTGTCTCTTACATAGTAGGTTTTACAAAAGTATTTGCTGAAAAATTACCGAGTAGTTCAGCTAGGGTTTTAAAACTTGAAGGTATACAAGAAAGCAGAATTGAAGTGATGATTGTTGTGCCCGAAGTCCGAGTCCCCAAAACTGAGAGAAATAAGACGTCCATGGCAATGCAAAAGCATAAAGGGGTTTATCGCTAGCTCAAGCTAGGGCTCCCCCAGCACCGACGCAGCGGCTATGGGGAGGGAGCCCCGAGTCTTGGGCTGCACTGCTTTTATAGGGAATTTAATCAAGTAAAAGGGTACAAGAGGGGGTGTTCAAGCAGGAGGACAACTGATTGGCCAGTTTAGGGGGTGTTTAAGTTGACAGATAACTGGTTGGTTACTTCCATCCATAGGATTTGTGTGTAGATTCTTGATTGGTTTTTACTTCCAAGGTAAATCACAAGCTCCTGAAGGTAAAGTCAGCAGGTTTAGTCTAGTGACTGATTGGCTCATGTACAGTGGGGCTAGGTTAGGTAATCTGAGGGTTGATTGGCTATGGGTAGTGGGCTTAGGGTGGGTAACGTCCAAAGTTCTTTTGCCTGGGAACTTGCAGGATGGAATTTCTTTTACCAGATGGAGTAGCTCAGGCCCTTCATCCTAGGGTGAGTGGGACCCTGCTAGGGGGTAGTCTCCTGGAATCATGACCCAGGTTTACAAGAATTCAAAACCTAGGCCTAGTGCAACCTGTTGAGCCTGCCATGGTTCTGGTCTGGTTCCCCAACAATGATAAATCCACAGTTGAAAGTTGTGTGAGTATGAATGTATATTCAATCACTTTAAAAGTCAATAAAGAATAGAAAACACTAATAATGCATGTTAACTTTCCTTTTATTAGAAGCTGAAAGGGTATTTTTGGCAACAGTCATATAAAACATCTTTTTTTCAAACACAGACCAGAATGTGTTTCTTCCCATTAGTCTATATAAAATTGCTATTTATAGTTTCAACCAATAGATTATACTTTAGTTTCTGACTTTAAAAAGTGGCATTTAACATTTCTCTCAGAATTCTTAGATCTCACAGTTTGCTTTCACGATGATTTCAAAAGTATCCTCAGTTATCTTAGATGAGGAATTTGTTAGGATGCTCAGGTTACAATAGGAAACTGGTTCCTGTGTGGGTAGAAGAATGAGTTTTAGATTTGTAAGATGATTGGAATAGATTATAGAATGGTGTGTTTGACCCTAATAGACATTTTAATCATAAGTCCAAAATATAAGCAAACCATATATATTTAAAAATCTAATCTGATACTTAAGCTGAGGAAGACTAAAGAAGACTAAACTTTTTATTTTGTATTGGGGTATAGCCGATTAACAATACTGTGGTAGTTTCAGGCGAAAAGCAAAGGGACTCAGCCATACATACACATTCTCCCCCAAACTCCCCTCCCATCCAGGTTGCCACATAACACTGGGCAGAGTTCCATGGCTACACAATAAACAGGTCCTTGTTAGGAGAAAACTTTCTTTAGCCAAAAATAATCTTTGACAATCAACTGACCATTTTCTAAACTGCCAATCAATCAGGTACTAAGTATCAATGTGTGCTTAACGGTTTTGTGTAAATTACCTTATTCCAGACTTAGAGTTAAATATAGGACTGTATTTTATAAGCATCTGTGTAGTCTATTATAAGTATCTTAGGGACAAGGGTAAGCTCTGTTCATTATTAGGCTTTTGCATTGTACGTATAATTCTGGAGTGAGGTTATAAAGGAAGAGAACTTTGTGGCAGTTAGAGAAAGAGGCTGGCCATCAATTACAAGGATAAAAGTAGAAACCCACATAATTCTGGGACCTCCCTATTTTATCAGATTGTATGGAGTCTGATACAGTATGTGCTTTGCAATATACTTCCAGAAAAAATTCAACAAGACAATCCAAGTCTCTCATTTTAAGGATCTGAAAATCAGCCAGAAAGGCAGGAAACACATACATCAAAACCAGTAAATGGCAACACAAAGCTGTGTCTTCGGTAAAAATAGGTGGTTCTGAAAACAAGTTGAGAGAGTGCACAGATCCGTGTGAGTTGAGGTAGCTGGAGAGCTTTGCACGAGGAGCTGCTGCTGCTGCTGCTAAGTCGCTTCAGTCCTGTCCGACTCTGTGCGACCCCATAGACGGCAGCCCACCGGGCTCCCTCATCCCTGGGATTCTCCAGGCAAGAATGCTGGAGTGGGTTGCCATTTCCTTCTCCAATGCATGAAAGTGAAAAGTGAAAGTGAAGTCGCTCAGTCATGTCTGACTCTTCGAGACCCCATGGACTGCAGCCCACCAGGCTCCTCCGTCCATTGGATTTTCCAGGCAAGAGTACTGCGGTGGGGTGCCATTGCCTTCCCCATGAGGAGGCAGTGTATAAATTAATTGTGGTGAGGAGGAGGGCATTTGGGAAGAGCAATGGGAATGAACCACGAGGAAGAGGGAGAGTGGATATTATGGTATGGAGAAACAGGGGAAGCTATTCTGTCTATAACAAAGCATTTGCTTAGAGGAGTAGCTAGAGATGATGCTGGAGAGGTAAGACAGTACAGCCTATGGAAGGCCTCACAATCTTCATAGACCTTAATCTCCATATAGACATGGAAAACGTCTATATTGTTCATCATTATGTCTGGCACTTACCTAGGCAAAAGGAGAAGAGGGCGGCAGAGGGTGACATGGTCAGATAGCATTACCGGTTCAAGGGACATGAACTTGAGCCAACTCTAGGAGATAGTGGAGGACAGGGGAGCCTGGCAAGCTGCAGTCCACAGGGTCACAAAAAACTGGACATGACTTGGCGACTGAACAACAACACGACCCATGTAATATTGGGGACAGGCTGGTACCAACAACAACCACTTACCATAGAGACTGGTATATAGTTTATGTTCAGTAAGATTCTGTTGAATGGATTAACCACATGGATGAAGACATTTTGAAATGTTGAGGCTTTGTCTGAAGATTGGTGGGGATTCACTGGAAATTTTGAAGTATGAAGATGTCATACTATAAATAGTGTTTTAGGAAATCTGTTCTCAAGGCAATAGGCAAAACAAACTGAAGTGGGTGGAGGCTGGATGCTGGGACAGCAGTGGCTTTCATGGAATCTCCTTTGGGTGAGAAGGGTTCATGGTAGACCAAGGATGCTGGGAAAGGAATTGTTTTGAAACTGAAGCAACTGAATTGTGGTTTATTGGCAAATTTGCCTCCTAGAAGATAGTGAAAGGAATGTTGTCAAGATGGATAAGTAACAGATTAATTTTTGCAGTTGGTAGCTGAACTTTGGAATTTCTACTCCATTACTTATCTTTTTCCTACTATTTCCCTCCCAACATGGTTATTTGCTTGGCTATTTTTGGTTATTTTTTTCAATGATGCTTAATTATCCATCGATCATTTTTTTCTATATTTTGTTCAACTATTCTTGGAACATTTCTGAATTATCAGACCCATTACACAATTCCCATTAGGGGACAGGTTTGGGAAGTGCCTCCATAGAAAATACCTAGAATATCTTTTGTGAGAGCTTACCCAGGAAGAAAGAGATAAGGGAGTGAGTGTGAATTCCTAAAACTTGGAATTCTTCCATCGCTGTTAGAGGTCTAAAGCCACTTCTTCAATTCAGAACTTCTGGATCTGGTGGCTGTTGTAAGGTTGCCTACCAGCATCAAGCTCTAGTCGATAAACCTTCAGGTAGTAGAATATTGTTCTTTTATTATGCATTTTTTTCAACTGTACTCTGATAAATAGAAAAAGTGCATTTGTTTCAGCCCTACTCTTCAGCCCTCAGCGACTAAACGGCCCAGCCCAGGCCAGCCCTGACATTTCAGAGCTGACACAGTAAAGCAGATGAGTTTAGCAAAGCAGATGTGTTAAGTACGGATCTTCCCTGGGTGTGTTGACTCAAGCCCTCGGGCCAAGTCAGCCCTGCTCTCAAGGGTCCCAGGAAGAAAAGTCCGCCCATCCCACCCAGCCGACTTCGAAGGGGCTCAATAACGGCTTATCTTGCTTTGAAGGCGACCGCCCAAGGCCTTACTCCTACCGAAGGCCAAGCCCTCCGGCCCGGGGCATCACTTAGGGGAGGGAGCAGAGCAGCTCTTTCCTGCTGCTCTCAAAGACGGAGCGGGAGGCTGGACGGGCACTGGAACAGCAACACTGTTATTATTACTACTATTATTTTCCTAAGGGCTCGGGACGGGGAGGGGAGCCGCAGCCCTCTCCGCACGCCGCCGCACCTCGCTCGCTCGGGGACAAAAGCTCGGGCGGGCGGCGCGGCGGAGCGGGCGGCGCGTCCCCGCGGCCGCTGGACCGGGCGGGCCGGGAGGCGGGGAGGCGGGCCCCGCCCAGCTCGGGCCGCGGGCTGTCAGCGCCGCCGCGCCCCGCGGGTCCCCGCGTCCGCCGCGTCCCCGCCCGCCGGCCGCGCGGCGCCCAGGTGTCCTGCGGGAGGCGTCCCCGCGCGGCCGGCCGCCTCCCCTCGCGAGCGGCCGCGGGTGCGCCTCGTGCGTCTCGGAGAAATTTTCCTCCCCGCGCCCTGCCGGGTGTCTCCGCCGCCCTCCCGGCTCCGGCTCCTGCTGCTTGAACCATGTCCGCCAGGGGTGAGTGGCCACCAGGTGGGCGCCGTCCACGGAGCCCCCTAGCCCGGCCCAGCAGGTGCAGGAGGGCTGGGGGCTGCGAGAGCCGCGCCGGCCCCAACCCGGCCTGAAACTTTGGCATCGGATCCCTGGGTTTTGGGCTGCGGGGGATTGGGTGGGGGTGGGTGTTGGGGAGTGGGAGAGTGAAGCGGGGGTGGAAGGAAGCCCTCGCCCTTGACCTTGATCCCCGGAAGTGGGCGAAAGCTGAAGGCCAAGGTCGGTGTCCGGCTCACCTGTCCGGCTCACCAGCTGCACGTCTGGGCTGGCAGGGCTTGGGGGATAGGCTCGCCGCTGCCCGCAGCGGCTAGCCAGGAGGGAGGAAGAGGCTTTTTTTTTTTTTTTCCTCCTTTCTTGTTACCATTTTGCAGCTTGATTATGGAAGGTATCCAGGGCTTGATGCAGTAAGATTTAAAGCTGCAGTGCTTACACCCTATTAAAAAAAAAAAGTAAATTCCCTACCTGTGCGCCTCTGTGCATGCATCTCCCCTCACCCCCAGAGAGTTGCTTCCTGGAGTGAACCGATTACGGCAGGTGAAACTGGGCGAAAGGAAAAAAAAAATCAATTGCTTTTCAGGCGAGAGTGAGGGGAATGTATTCCTTCCTTACCATCTGGAGCCAGTGGTGATGCTGAGAGAGTGGGTTAGTCATAGCTCAGTGGCTGCTACTATGAGTGAAATATTAAAGGGATCAAGTCATTGTGCAGCTTGCCAGCACTGAAAACGAAGTGACTCGGTCGCTTTGCCATAAGCCTTTAAGGAAAATATTGATTATTTTTAGAAAGCATATTTGCAAAGCAAGAATTATCACCTCTTTTGATACCCTGAAGCTTTAAGAGGAGTTGCAGAGTGATTTTTTTTTTTTTAACACCGAAGGGTTAATGCTGCTTTTTGAGGGGAGTTTAGGTATTTAATAACATGTGTTGCTTAACTCAATGCTGCTTTTCAAGGTTCTTTCTGGGGCATATAATATATATAATAAATTATATCCAGGATGTTTAAACTCCTTTTTGAACACACTGGTCTTTGCTGAATATGGTTGGTTGGTTCTGTACCTGGAAATGGGGTGGTACCAGCTAGGTGGAGTGATAGAATTTATATTTGTGGATCTCAGGCTACCGAGGTGATATTGGACCCTGAGAAATTACCTGCCTAGTGATGTCTAAAAATTTGGGTATTTGAGAAAGAAAAAAGGTGGAGCAAATATGATTATAGGGGACTGGGTGTATGCGGGGTCTTCAAAGTGATTCCAGCTGTATAATCACTGAATTGTGTTCTAAGATGGGAGCTTTTGGTCCTGAGTTCTGTCCTAAGTACAAGGAAGATGAGATTAGTTCTCGTAGGTTGTAAAACCCTGTGATCAGAGTCCATCTCTGATGCAGTTTGCACCACTCAGAGCCCTTAGTACACAAAATATTGCACACTGTAAGAGCCAAGTCACTACCACAAACCCTGGTACGTCCTAGAAAGAGCATCGGGTTCATTAGGTAACACCCCAGTTTCACCTGGTCTCTGGTCCCATCTATTACAAGCTCTCCGTGGTTTATCTGAAAATATGAAATGAGGATGGCCTCGGTGATTTCAGAGGCTAGAGTTCTGGCTTGAGTCCTGGTTCATGATTTTGTTTTTGAACCTGGTTTCAAACATGATGGTCTAGAGTTGAACACAAATTTTCACTCAACGGTCTTGCTTCTGCTTCAAACTCCATGTTGATAATCTTGTACTTAACAGTTTAAAGTATGACTCATATTGCACAGGGAGAAAAAAACATGATAAGTATTAGTAACTGCAACCTTAGTATGTGTCAAGTCTTCACATGTATTGTATCAGTTAGTCCTCTCAAACAGTGAATCAAGAGATACTGTTATTACCTCTCCATTTCAAGGTGAAATGAACTGAGGTTTTGAGAGATTACGTAACTTGCCTGAGCTCAACCGGTTGGTTGACGGAGGATCCTGATTTCTACCCAGATCTGTCTGACTTCTGATTAGTAGAATGCCTAGTGTAGTAGCTACTGAATTAAGCTTATGTGGGAAAATGTCTGTTTGCCATTTATTTTTTATGAAAAATATTTTCAGAACTGAATTCCACTATGCTTTTGTAATTCAGTATCTGCTCTCATTTCTAATCCTGAAAGTAGGTAGAGATAGTTTTGTATCTCCACTTAAATACCTAACTTATCATTAGGAAGGTCTTTAGTTAGTGGGAAAGATAAATCTTATTAATTTAAAAATATATTAGCTTATTTCTAATATCTAGACTTGTAGGTTATGGTAAGGGTAGAATTTTTTTTTAAATTGAAAACACTGAAACTAATTGAACCTAATAAATAAGTAATTTTATTAAAATATTTTAGAGTAAAAAATATTTTTAATTCATTTTCTCTTTAAGATATAAGGTGAGTACTAAAATTTGATTCATTAAATTAAACTCACAAAAGATATTCCTAAATTCCATGGAAGGCCAGCTAAGACATTCCACATCTTGTGGTCTTTTAGAATATTATCATCAAAGGCTTTTAACTTGATATCATATTTTTGCGACTAGAGACCAAAATGGAGATATCATGTCTTCATTTTTGAATTGACAAACTGGAGAAAACTGTAGTACTTAGAATAGTGTTTCTAAACTTGGGAAGAATTATCTAGGTAACTTTTTAAAAGTGTAGATTATTGGGCCTTATTCCAGGTCTAATGGCTTATAAAGCCTAGAGGTAGAGGCCAAACATCCATAAACTATGAGGAAAGCTCTCAAGGTAATTCTAAAAATCATTAGATAACAGGGTCAAAGAATCATCTGGAATATAGTATTGTTAAACATGATGTTGGGTTCTGCTTCAGATCTATGGAATCAGAATATTCAGAGACAGGCCTGGAAATCTGAATTTTTAAACAAACTTCAGTTGATTCTTATGTACCAGCCAACTTGGGGGCTATTGAATTGAATCTTGTTTCTTTTAATTCAGGGTTTTGTATCATCTAGCAAGTTTTGAAAAAAGCTGTTTTTGAGTTATAAAAGTAATACAATAAAATTATCAATATATTAGTATAATCAAAATACATCAGTGTATTAATGGATGTATCAAATATTTAAATTATAAAATATTTTAGTAAAATTTCAAGAAGAAATATATTGTTAAAAATGAAAATCCACTATTTTTTACTCCCTACAAAATCCTCAGAATTAAGCATGGCTAACAGTGCCTCTTATGTATCCTTTCTGGCATTTTCTATATGATTAGATTTTGGTTCAGCTTAATAAATATGAAATACTTATTTAGTATAAGACACGTGGCAAACAACAGGCACTATATACAGAAGAGTTTGCTCATGAGCCTATTAGTTTTGCAGAAGCTTGAGTCTAGAGAAAATAGATCCAAGTGTGTGAGGGCAGAGTCCATAGCACTGGCAGAGAAGTAACTCACAGTATGTCTGCTCTAGCAGTGTTAGATCAGTTTTGCTATCTGCTTTTAGAACTTAAATAAAACTAGGAGCAACCTGGATGCTCACTCATCAGAGAGTACGTGACTAAATCATGGCTTATCCATATTGTAGACTGTTAAGCAACTATTAGAAAGAGTGAGTTGGGTCCGTTTGAGTTAGGTCCATCTGAAGTGATGGCTATAATACATTACAAGTGAAAAGAGAAATTTTAAGATTTTACATATATATATATATATAATGTATGATCTCAGTTCTATATATTGTGAAAAATCTCTAACTATGCATATGAGTGTGTGCCAGGAGCATAGAGAAAATCATAGAGCAGTACACACCAAGCATTTAACAGTGGTTAAAAAAAGTCAAGGATAAAAAATTTAGACAAGGAGAGGGAGGGGAGAGAGTTGGCTTTCCTTTGAACATGTCTTTGTGTTGTTTGATAACAAGTTGTGTTGTTTGATAACTTTAAAAGATTGAATTATTGTTCAGTTGCCAAGTCACGTCCTACTCTTTGCAACCCTATGGACCTCAGCATGCCAGACTTTCCTGTCCTTCACCAGCTCCCAGAGTTTGCTCAAACTCATGCTTATTGATTGAGTCAGTGATGCTATCCGATCATCTCATCCTCTGTCGCCCCCTTCTCCTCTTGCCCTCAATCTTTCCCAGCACTGAGAGGAAAGTCAAATAAATAAAAAATGTTCATTTCATTTATTCATTCATTTATTCAAGTCAATGATGTAGATCTGCTTTCATTTATTCAACAAACAGATGTTATATGCCAGCAGTCAGTGACTAGGACACAGCCTGCTCCCTCAAGGAGCTCACAGTTCTGTGGGGGAGACAAATACATACACGCTATTTATAAAAAGGATGTGCTGAGTGCGCGAGAGAAAGAGAGAAAGTGGGCCGGAGAGAGTTCTGATGATAGTGAAGGAGTGACATCAAATGTAGCCATGGAGAGTGTGGACCGTGAAATCAGGTGAGGCTTCCTGAAGAAAGCAGGGATCCTTCTGGGAGAATGGCTATAGCCAGATAAAAAAGGACAGGGTGGGGGGAAAGGCTTTCCAGGGAGACTCAAGCATGAAAGAAACAGTTCTATGTGTATCAGCCTGGAAAGCACACAGGGGCAGGATGGCATGTTTGCTAGGGAGAGGGGAGCCAGGTCTCAGTGGAGTGAGGTGGTGAGGTGGGCACTTTGTAGAAAGGTTGAGGACGTAGACATTTTCATTTTTGGAAGTGTGGTTCCAGGGAGCACAGTGGAGGGATATCAACAGTGGATGAGGGGTGTGCAGGAGGAGGGAAGAAGTGCGGGGCAGGGGGAGTAAGGGGAAGAGGAAATAGGGAGGCTGAGTCTTCTCTGTCTTGTCCGCAACTGCGCGACTGCGGGAATGAGAGAGATGTTGGGCACGGTTGGCCTCAAATGTCTTAATTTGGGCCTGAGCAGCTCTGGTTGCAGAGTGAGCTGAGTCCCAAGCAGCCCTGGCTGAAAGGCAGGGAGGTATTGAGGGCTGCCCACTCCAGTGTTCTTGCCTGGGAAATCCCATGGACAGTGGAGCCTGTTGGGCTATAGTCCGTGGGGTCGGTCGCGAAGAGTTGGGCATGACTGAGTGCGCATGCTAGCCAAACCCTCTGCTGGACAGCGGCGCTTCCCTAGGCCTGGGGCTCAGAGGGACTCCAGGAATCAGAGCTGTGCTCACCTTTGCTGATGTCTTCTTCAGCTTCCATGCTACAGTAGGCTCAACAAACATGAATCTGCTAATCCGTCAAAGTGGAGACTTCCGTTGCATTTTTTCTTTCTGTAATTCTCTCTCTGTTATACCTCTAGTTGCATCCCTCTACCTTTATCACTTTTTTTCATGGTGATGTTGCAATGATTAATGCACTAAAATGATTAATGCACTGGCTTGTTTGGTGTTATAAGGGGACCAATTTTTTGACCTGAATTAGCTAGAGCTTTTCCTCTCTTTGAGTTCCAGAACTCTCAGCAACTTATCGAACTGAAATAAAAGGACAATATATTTGAAAGCCAAGTTTAGCCATTATAAATTGTGGTATTAAAGAAATAAAACAATAGCACACTGCACTTCTGGAAGTCATTTTCCACACTTAAACGAGTTCCAACTAAATAAATAGATTTTTTTTTTTTACATGAGAGAATTAGTCTTGTTTTTGTATTTTTTTTATAATTTATTTTGGCTGCAGCGGGTCTTTGTTGCTGCACATGGGCTTTCTCTGGTTGCAGCGAGCAGGGACCACTCTCTAGCTGCCTTGTGCAGGCTTCTCGTTGCGGTAGCTTCTCTCGCTGTGGAGCATGGCTTCTACGACGTGTGGGGTTCAGTTGTGGCTGTGGGCTCAGTCGTTGCAGCTCAAGGCCTCTGGAGCAGAGGCTCAGTAGTTGTGGCACGTGGGCGGGCTTAGTTGTGCACAGCGTGTGGCATCTTCCAGGACCAGGAGGTGTGTATTCTTAAGTGATCCTCTTTTTACATGTACGTTACTGGTTCCCTCAGTTCTGCTGCTGCCAAGTTGCACAGTCGTGTCTGACTCTGTGTGACCCCACAGATGGCCTCCCACCAGGCTCCTCCGTCCCTGGGATTTTCCAGGCAAGAGTACTGGAGTGGGGTGCCATTGAGGGAACAAAAAAGCACTAATTCAGAGAGCCCTTTAAAATGGGAGATGAAATTTTATGAAATAATCTCTTTGAGATGGTAAATTAGTCTTCATCATCTTTTTTGGGAGAAATGTTTCTTTTTTTATAAGCCTGTAGATTCAGGTTCTTCTCTAACTTAATTCACTGTTAGTGTCTATTAGCATAGGTAATAGTGATCATTCGATACAACTTAGACATTTTGTTGCTCCATTCACAAGGGAAGGCTACTTTTTAAGTCCTGAACTGTGTGGTGCCATTATCTGCTTAATCTCTGGTTTCTGATTGTTCAGTAGTCAAATGAAAAAGAATGTGAGTGATCAGTATTTCACCCCGGTAAAGCAGCAGTCTCTTGGAATATCATCCATCCATCCATCCTATAAACATCTATTCAACCTCCTTTAGAGTTCGTAATAAACATCATCAAATGAACAGCTGTATGTCTATATTAAATTTTATGATGTCACTAGGAGTTGACATGTTGCTTATATTATCCTCGTGTGGTGGGGTTGTTCTCTCTGTAAATGTGTAGCACTAACCGGTTATAACAGCTCATGCCAAAAGCAGCTATTTCCTTCATTTTCCCTACAGACTTCCTGATGTTTTTTGAAGCTTTGTGGTCCTCTCCTGCAGCCCATCTTGGTGACAGTGTGGCAAGGTTAAGAAGGCTCCTATCCCCTACTCCATGGATAGAGCAACCCCTGTGTTTCCCTAAGCTTCTCCTGGGGCACTTCTATTATTAGCTCATGTTTCCTTCTCTACAAGTTAGGGAATGCTCTTTGCTGCCTTAGTAAATACCTCATGATTTAGAGCACAAACATCATCATTCTGTCACAGGCAGCAGCCTGAGGAGAAAACCAATTCGCTTACAAACTGGAGAGGAAACTGCTGTGAGAGCAAAGAGTAGGGGAGCAGGAGAGGGAGATGGAGAAGGAGGGAAGGAGAGAGGGGGAGAGAGAACTGAGAGCGTTAGGGGATGGATGTAGATTAAACAAGACTGTTAAAAATTGAAAACAGAGATAGCAGGTTTGAGTGAAACAGACATTTGCTAGTGTAAGTTGAATTATCACATTTTTCTTTATTGAAAATGAAATAGAAACTAGTGGAGTTGAAACTTATGTTAGATATACACAGGATTCCACAATTAAGAAAATACATACTTTTTTCCCTCTCCCTTCCCCCAAGAACATAAATGCCAACTATTTATCTGAAAATTTCTTGGCATCAAGCAAGAAGGCACCGTGATGGGTTAATTCATGCCCATTCAACCTTCTCCACTGATATTTAATCAGTTAATGTTCATTGAACCTCTTTTCTAGAGCAGCCAGATTTATTCTAAATCTATTCCTGAACTGATGATGCTAATAAATTAATAAAGTCATTTAACAAATATTTATTGAGCACTCTGGAGTGAGGATTGTCATGATTTTGAGGGAGAGAAATATTACAAAGTGTTAGAATTTGTGATTGAATGAGGGTGGAGCAAATAAGGCTGATAGATATTTGTTGCTGACATTTGATCTAACGTATGTGTATCACATAAATTATCATCCAAATTGGGATACTCCTGTCTAAGGCAAATTCTAAACCGAATGGAATACTGGGACGATGGGTATACAGTGGGGCTATCTCCTGCAAAGTGGGGCTGAGCCCTTCCTAACTAGTCAAGTTTCCAGCCAGTATGTGTTTTTGTGTCAGATGTTCCTCAGTCTCAAAGGGTAGAATTTTTGTCAATATCTGATTATCTGTGTATAGTGTTAGCTATGTTGTATAGTGTATATTGTTGTATATTTGGAGAAGGCAATGGCACCCCACTCCAGTACTCTTGCCTGGAGAATCCCATGGGTGGAAGAGCCTGGTGGGCTGCAGTCCATGGGGTCGCTAAGAGTCAGACATGACTGAGCAACTTCACTTTGACTTTTCACTTTCATGCATTGGAGAAGGAAATGGCAACCTACTCCAGTGTTCTTGCCTTGAGAATCCCAGGGACAGGGGAGCCTGGTGGCTGCCATCTATGGGGTTGCACAGAGTTGGACACGACTGAAGCGACTTAGCAGCAGTAGCAGCATGTTGTATATTACCTACATGAAAATTTAACTTGAGTCCTAGATGGGTCATCTCTTCCCCATCATTCCAGCACATTTCTGAGCAGTTTTCTCTCATGGGAAGTTGATATGCTCAGGTATAATTACCATTGTGCTTAGTCACTCAGTGGTGTCCAACTCTCTGTGACACCACGGACTGTAGCCCACCAGATTCCTCTGTCCATGGGAATTCTTCAGACAAGAATACCAGAGTGGGTTGCCATGCCCTTCTCCAGGGGATCTTCCCAACCCAGGTCTCCCGCATTGCAGGTGGATTCTTTACCAGCTGAGCTACCGGGAAAGTCCATAATTACCATTATAGACTAACAATAACATTTGATATGAAGTTAAACCCAAATGAATTTTTAGAAATGTTTAGAGTAATTCACATGATAGTTTTCTTCTACTGAGATAAATTATCTAGAGAATGGAATGTTGAGTGCCTTTCATCCTCTATGGTCATTTAAAATGAGTGGCTCTGGGGATTTCCCTGGTGGTCCAGTGGCTGAGACTACCTTCCAATGCAGGGGGTGCAGGTTCAGTCCCTGATTGGGAAGCTAAGATCCCACATGCCTCATGGCCAAAAACCAAAGCATAAAACAGAAGAAATATTGTAACAATTAAAAAAAAACTTTTTAAAAATGGCTCACATAAAAAATAATCTTTAAAAATAGTAAGATTCGTGGCTCTGTTTCTTTGAGTTAGTGCAGTTTCAAAGCATCTTTAGAACGTGTAGTCAGCTCTACCTGTGGTTGTTCCTGGATTCACTGCCTATCTGATGGCTCTCAGTCAATGTATTTAAGATCCATTTCCCCAGTACATTCCATTATTTTATTGGAAAATTTACCTAATATGTGTTTTCCAATATAAAGAAATTGTCCGTTATCTTGTTTTATAATTACTGGGTGGGCAAGTTCTTATTTAGTAGATGTACCCACGAAATCTTTTGTATTATTCAGTTCTGCATTAGGATAAAAATGGAAGCAGAAATTGTGGGTCAAGCACCTCCAAATTACTTGCTGATTGATTAGAGGTCATATGGTTTGGGTCCTTTGTTAGGAAATTTCTTCTTTAGGCTTGCATGAGGAAGAACTCTACATGCATAATTATTGTTAGTCACATCTTAGTAAATCAAAGTGCTTTATTCTGTGCTGTGTGTTCTTTTCGCCAGCTCTTTAACTTTATTGCATATGAGAATAATATTTGATGGTATATATGTAATCATGTTGGAGTCAATTTATAAATAGTTTTTCCTAAAGAAAATACCCTCTAATACATTTTGCTTAAAACCATGTCTAAGGTCTTTACCCATGCTTTTCTTTCTCAACTTATTGAGAATTCTTAAAAAAAAAACCAAAAAAAACTCATCCATAACAGGGTAGCCATCAGAGAACTGAATGTTAACAATGAAGGGAAATGAGGACAATGAAGTAAACAGCTATTTCTGGCTTTTAGCTCCAAATAGGAATGAACAGAAGGAGAGGAGTTCCAGAGTCTGGGGAAAGGAGGGTGGGGAGGGGAGGGGGGGGAAACCATCATTTTTCAAAGTTAAAAAATGTAGTTGGCAGTCTCTAATGGCTTCTAGGGAGATTTTTTTTTGTTCTTCTTGTTCTGTGTAGAACAAGGGAATCTTTATTTTGATTCATTTAAGCATTCAGGTGAGCAATGAGCATGAATACCAGTGATGGTTTTGTTTTATCACCAGCTCCTTAGCTGCTGCTTATTTTAGGAGAATCTGTTCAGTGATTAGACACTTTACATAAACTATAGAGCTGGAGTTGTAAATAATGTATTCATTTTTTCTGGTCTTTCTGTAAGTATTAGCTGAGCACCTGCTAAGCTCCAGTTATTCCAGGTATTGGAATGGGATAGTCCCTTATCAAATAAACCTGTAATGGGACAAGTGGTAACAAAGTGCCATGAAGAAATAAAAAGAAGAGTAAGGAGGAGAGAGGAAGTTGGGGAGATGAGAGACAAGGCAGGTGCTATGTTTGGGGGGATAATAATGGAAGGCATCTTTGACAAAGTGATGGGTGAGCAGACCTGAAGGAAGTGAGCGGTCATGCAGATTCTGGTGGAAGGGTTTTCTAGGCAGTGAGATAAGCAGTGCAGAGGTGTTGAGGTCTATATTGTGTGTGTGTCCTTGGACCAAGGGAGGCCAGTGTGGCTGGATCAGGGACGGAAGGGGAGAGATGAAGTCATAGGGTTGGGCAGGAGGTTGTATGTCAGATTGGTCCTTGCAGGCCACGTGAGGCCTTGAGTTTCCCTGAGTGAGACTGAGTGAATTAGGAGGTCTTTGGATAGTTCTGAGCAAAGTTGTGACATGATTTGGTATAGTTTAAATGGATCACTCGGTCAACAATATAGAGAGTAGCTTACAGTGAATAAACATAGATGCAGGAAGACCAGTGAGGAGCTTACTGTAATGGTCAGAACAGGAGAAGATAATGACTTAGATCAGGTGGTAGGAAAATGGCTGGTGAGAAGTCAATGGATTCTGGAAACCTTTCTAAGGAAGTGCTTTTTGGACTTGTAGATGGGAGGGAGCTTGGAATAAAAGAAGGGGGAGAATTGTGAGTACTCTCTTTTCTCAGCCCCTGGAAGGATAGAATGGGGAAGAGTGTTGCACAAGCAGGTTTGTGGGGTGGGAGAACCAAGTATTTTTGACATTTAAATTTGAGATATTTCTTTTAGGTATTCTGAGGATATTTATTGTGTCCATTTTATAAAGAGAGAAAATGAGGCCTAGAGAAGCAAAGAGCTTGCCTGATACCTTCTAGCTGATAAGTGGTTGATCCAGGATTTAAATTCAGGTCTTGTTCATGCCAGAGTGTGTATTATCTACCACAGTGCTACCTCTTTACATTAGGCTGAAATACATGCCAGAAAAATAATGCATCTAGCTTTTACTCCCTAATTATGATTTCTCCTTCTATAACTTTCTGCATTTTTAAACATGGCTTATGTTTAAGAGAGGGAAAAAGCCATCAGTCACATTATCCCAAATTCTATGTTAGCATTACAAAAATGCTGCTGAAATATGAAGAAGCATATTACGGCATTCATTCATTCATCCATTGATCTGATCATTGAGTGCTTGTGATAAGCCAGACTTCAGGGTAATAATTGGCTCCTCCACTAACAGAGCTCCCAGACTAATGAGATTAAAGGCACTGTCACCGACTCATTAGAAAAGACCCTGTTGCTGAGAGCGATTGAAGGCAGGAGGAGAAGGGGGCGACAGAGGATGAGATGGTTAGATGGCATCACTGAGTCAATGGACACGAGTTTGAGCAAGCTCCGGGAGTTGGCGATGGACAGGGAAGCCTGGCGTGCTGCAGTCCATGGGGTTGCAAAGAGTCGGAGATTACTCAGCGACTGAACTGAACTGAACAGAATGTTCAACACTGTGTGACCAGTGGTGATGGTGGGATGTACAAGGTGCTGCGGGAGCACAGAGGAGGGAGCTGGCTCCATCCTGATTGGAGGTGGAGCCAAAGTAGACTACAAAGCTAGTGATGCTGAAGTGGGGCCTTCAATGAGTGCCAAATGGGAGAGGTGCTGGAAAAGCATCTCAAACAGGAAACAGCATGCCTTCACAATTTAAAAACAGTAGTTAAGTATATGAAACATTAAGAATAAGACATTTGAAGTGAAATGTTAACATAAAGGAACAATATCAGGAAGCCGAAAAACTACCCTGATAAGAGATGTAAAGATTTAAGTCATTGAAGAGACCTACTATGCTCTTGAATAACAAGACACCATATTGTAAGCATGTTTATTTTCCCTAAGTCTCTCTATAAAAGAAATGAAATCCTGATTAAAATGCCTACAGAATCTTTTTTTAGAAACATGGCAAAGTGATACTGTTATTAATTTGCAAGATGCCTGTGTGTGCTCAGTTGTGTCCGACTCTTTGTGACCCCATGGACTGTAGCTCGCCAGGCTCCTCTGAGATTTTCCCAGAAAGAATTCCGGAGTGTGTTGCCACTTCCTCCTTCAGGGGATCTTCCTGACCCAGGGATCAAATCCATGTCTCTTGCATTGGCAGGTGGGTTCTTTACCACTGTACCACTTAGCAAATTCTGAAAGAGAGGTGTAATTAAGGGAATCTACCCTACCAGCTATTAATATGTAATATGAAACTATAATAATTAAAACAGTTAAGTATTGGAGAGAAATTAGAATAATGGAAAAAGATTACAGGGTACAGTGAATGTACATATGCAATTTAGTTATAGTAAAGTGGCAATTTAAGATCATTGTGAGAAGAAAGATTCAATAAATGCTATGGGTACAACTGGCTATTTAGAAAAAAGAAATCTGGGCCCTTTAATTCTTACATACAGGCACACACAATTCCTAATGTATTAAATCATTAAGTGGAAAGTAAATGAAACAATAAGTGGTCCTAGAAGAAAACATAGGCGAATTTATAGCCCGAGGATGTTAGAAGATTCTTGACCTTTTCTACAGGAAACAAGGTAAAAGTCATTAAAGAAAAGATAGATACCTTTAACTACATAAAAATATGAAAGAGCCCAGCCTTCTGTCTTGTATCACAGGGCCCCTGCGGGCTGAATTGACCTGGCCATCTACACTGAGGAAGTCCAGACAGCAGAAGGGCGGAGAAGAGGCTGAGATGGGCAAGGTGGGCGTGGGGGGTATTGCTGGGGCTTTAGAGAGCGTGGCAAGGGCTTTGACAGTGCCAGCACCGGGGTTCAGCTGAGGACCTCTCTGAAGTTTTACTCTCTGCACTAAGCAGGCTAGACAGATTCTGAGAATGGCATTACCCCTTGCTCCACAAACACAGAGGGAGGGTTTTCAGTACCAGATTAGGGGTGCAGCGATGCGGATGGCAGAGCCCCCACCGCGCAGAGGCCACGTTACACATCTGTTGGATAACTGGAATCGGAAGGCCATGGCCACCCCCCCTCTTCCCGCTTTTCGGAACGTTGGTGGCCGTCTACTTTAAGGTCAATACTAGGCTGCCCGGTGGCACTGGCTCACCCTTACCACAGAAAAGAGGGGACACGGTGGGTCGGTTGTGCTCCTGCAGACAAGGGGGCAGAGGAGCACTCGGAGCCAGGCTAGAACCGGCCGCCTAATGAGCTCATTTATCTCAGCCTTTTCTCCTCCCAGAGCCAAGCTGCCTAAGATGATAAAGAATATTTACTTGCTGGTGTTCTGAACATTTGACTTAAGTGAGCCTCCTGTTAGTGGTTCTTGGAGATTAGCTGGCCTGTTTCTCTGAATCCCTTTGATTAAATCAGTGCTTGCTTGGGAGGCATCCTTTTGCCCTGGTTTCTCTGCTAATAGACACATTTTGAACTTGGTGGTAAACCCTACTCTTCCTCTAACAGTTACGCTTCCTCCCCCCAGACTGTTTCGTTTTAGTGTCTAATCCAGTGACAGTAAACTCTGCAGAGCGGTCTGAGCGGCTCTGTCCTCTTGTGTTGTCGTTCACTCACCAAGTTGTGTCCAACGCTATGTGACCCCATGGACTACAGCACGCCAGGCCTCCCTGTCCTTCACTATCTCCCGGAGTTTGCCCAAGTTCGTGTCCGCTGAATCAGTGATGCCATCTAACCATCTCCTCCTCTGTTGCCCCTGTCTCCTTCTGCCCCCAGTCTTTCCCAGCATCAGGTCCCAGCATCCTCTCCTAGGCTGTGAATTCTAGGAAGCCAGAAATTGAGTGTTTTAAGTGCATTCCCAGATCCTAGCTCCACCCCAGAGCTGGAAGCTGAGTAGGTATTTAATGAACAGTTACTGAGAGATTTGGAGAAAAAATGTTGCTGTCCGTGAGATCCACAGTCTGGTGGGATGCTCAGACATATGAAGAGGGGTAGAGGAATTTCTCAGTCCTTTTGGCTGAATGCTTAAGTTGGACACGACTTGAAAGTTCATTTCCTCATATGCCTCTGCTCTTAAGCCTGATCAAGGACACAATTTTTCCCACTTGAGAAGGAGTGTTTGGCATGCACATTCCGACTCCTTCCTTTGTGTTCTTCAGTGGGCTCAGTTCTGGGAGGAGCGAAGCTAGACTCCGATGTGGTTGCTCTGATGGGCAGTTTCACCCCTCTTGCCCCTGCGGTTCGTATTCCTACATGGTAATGTGTACCCCAGGGACCCTGACCCTCTCCTCCCTTCACTCTCCTTACACCTACACTCCTCATTCCCACCTGTCATGAGGTTCTGGGATGTGCAAGGATACTGGGGTATAGATTGGGTATGTTATTGTGTTGCCCACTATACCTTTCACTGCAAGTTAGTCCCCTTCAAAGTCTCCTTCAGCTATTTCCAAGAGTTTGCTAAGGTATTGTCTCACGTGTCTTATGTTTGGACAGCAAGCTTGGCTGCAACCCTGCTACCTTGGAGTAGACAATGTCCTTGAGCACTGCGTTTTGCTGGGGCTTCTGGTCGCCTCTTCCTCCCCCATCCAGTCTTGGCCAAGGTCTCCTTGAACTGGTTTGAGCTAAGCACTGCCAGATGTGCTTTGCTAGAGTGTAACTGAGACCGAGGTGCAACTTAGAAAACTACAAAGGCAAAAGCTTCTTTCATAATCCTAAGAGCTATAGCATCACTGTCCAGGGAAACTCTTTTGACTGAAAGGAGATCAAACCAGTCAGTCCTAAAGGAAATCAACCCTGAATATTCCTTGGAAGGATTGATGCTGAAGCTGAAGCTCTAATACTGTGGCCACCTGATGGGAAGAGCAGACTCACTGGAGAAGGCTCTAATGCTGGGAAAGACTGAAGGCAACAAGAGAAGAGGGCAGCAGAGGATGAGATGGTTAAATAGTATCACTAACTCAATGGAAATGAATTTGAGCAAACTCTGGGAGAGAGTGAAGGACAGACAGGGAAGCCTGGTGTGCTGCAGTCCATGGGGTTCAAAGACTTGGACACAACTTAGTGACTGAACAGCATTAACAACATACACATATGCTTAGATTTAAAATAACAATTTAAATAGCATAAATGAGAATGGAAAGGTCCTCATCCTCTGAAGTAACCATCATTACCAGTTTTTTGAGATTCTCTTCTTAAGAAAAGTTTTGTGTGTACTAGGACATTAAAATCAACCTATTACCCATAAAACAATGATCTGCTTGCTTATTTACTTAAAAAAGAAACAAACAAACCCAGTTTGCCTTTTTTCGCATAATATTTTGAAGTTGCTCTACCTTGATTTCTACAGATATAGCTCACTTTTTATTTTTTTAATGACTGCACAGTGTTCATGCAGAAGGTTGTACCACACCTAATTTGATAGATATTTTGCCTGTTGGCTTTTATCCATGCTGCTGCATTGAACATCTTTGTGCATATATCTTGTTGAGATTTTTAGAGCATGTTTATGGTTTAGTCGCTAAGTTGCGTCTGATTCTTGCGACCCTGTGGTCTGTAGCCTGCCAGTCTCCTCTATCCATGGGATTTTTCCAGGCACGAATACTGGAGTGGGTTGCCATTTCCTTCTCCAGGAGATCTTCTTGATCCAGGGATGAAACCCGGGTGTCCTGCATTGCAGGGAGATTCTTTTAGAGATAGCCACAGGTGTTACCTATAATTTTTAATGAGGCTTTACTGATGGTTCAGAGAAAATGGCGAGGGAGCGTGGTCCCCTGTGCGGCTGACTTCCTCTGGGCTCTCTCCTGTGTGTATCTCTTGCCTAGTGCTTATTCAGTCTCGCCCAGTAGGCACAGCTTGTTCCTCCAGCACTAGAAAATGTTACAGACATCTCTTGTATTTATATAAAGGGACAGACCACTTCTAGCCTAGAGGAAAAAAAAAAGAATATATATTTTTCCTTACTTCACCTAAAGCCAACCTTGTTGCTTGTTTCAGGATTCATTTTCTCCAGAATGATCCATGGATTTTAGGATAAGATATTCACAAAACAGTCCAGTGCTGATACATTTTGCAAAGGCTGGATTATTTATCCTTATTCATGATCACTCATTACCCTCAGTTAAAAAATGAAACCTGAAAATTAATTCTCTTTAATAGAGACTGAGTCCAAATCTCCCCACTTACAGATAATCAAATTGGCAGGCTCTCCACAGGAGACAGTATATTCTAGTGGGAAGAGTTGGCGGAGGAGCTGGGAGACTGAAGTTGTACTGCGGCTCTGCTTCTCCAGCTGTCTGGTCGTGGGCACACCATACAACAGACCCTGACCTTAGAGCCCCATTTCCTGTTCCCACCTATTCCCTCCAAGACCTCAGAAGACTCTTCTGCTACCAAGTCTTGAA
This sequence comes from Madoqua kirkii, assembly GCA_006408675.1. Lineage (NCBI taxonomy): Eukaryota > Metazoa > Chordata > Mammalia > Artiodactyla > Bovidae > Madoqua > Madoqua kirkii. Next base: position 26,937 of record SJYC01053930.1, read on the forward strand.
ATCAGAAATGAATTTCCAGATCAGATGATTCAGTTTTGCTTTGATTAAATTCCTGTGAGGCTTCACTCTTGGCTGGAGTTTCAGCAGGCAGGAGCAGAGATTAGCAGTGTCTTATGTAAGGCTACTTGGGCAAATGGGTTGGGAAGGGGCTGGCTGCCATCTCAAGTCATGGCATTAAAATTTTAGGCTGCTCTTGCCATTGCAAGCTGTGACTGCTGATTTCCTAGGAGAGCTGATAGAATTTCCAGGAAGCCTGTGGTGGGTTTGGTGTTCTGAAGCCAACAGATTAAAAAAAAGAAAGAAAGAAAATTTTGCTAGTAAAAGGAGAGCATTGTTTTTTTAATTTGGTTTGTAAAATGTTTTTAATGATGCTGATAGCATATTCTGATCAAGGAGCCAAAGCATAAAACTAACAGAAAGCCTCCTTTACTCTTTGAAATGGTCATATGTGATTCATTGGTTGGTTGGATGAATTTATTTGGGAATTGACAGATAAGGCTTAATATAAGAAGATCGTATCTAACTTACAAGAGAATTTAAATACCAACTTTTGTATGGGATAGAAAGAACTAGAAAAATATCAGTATCTTCTTTTTTTTTCCATGCCTCTTTTTGTTATTTCTGGTACCAATCAAACTAAAAATACCAAATATTTATTGGTAAAGAGGAAATGCAGCTGACTCATTGGAAAAGACCCTGATGCTGGAAAAGATTAAAGGCAAACGGAGAAGGGGATGGCAGAGGATGAGATGGTTAGACAGAATCACTGACTCAATGGATGTGAATTTTGAGCAAACTCTGGGAGTTAGTGAAAGACAGGGGAGCCTGGCATGCTACACAGTCCATGGGGTCACTAAGAGTGAGACACAATTTAGTGGCTGAACAACAGCAACAATATCAACAAAAGTTCAGTTCAGTTCAGTCGCTCAGTCGTGTCCGACTCCCTGCGACCCCATGAATTGCAGCACGCCAGGCCTCCCTGTTCATCACCATCTCTTGGAGTTCACTCAGACTCACGTCCATCAAGTCCGTGATGCCATCCAGCCATCTCATCCTTGATCGTCCCCTTCTCCTCCTGCCCCTAATCCCTCCCAGCATCAGAGTCTTCTCCAATGAGTCAGCTCTTCGCATGAGGTGGCCAAAGTACTGGAGTTTCTGCTTCAGCATCATTTCTTCCAAAGAAATCCCAGGGCTGATCTTTGGATCTCCTTGCAGTCCAAGGGACTCTCAAGAGTCTTCTCCAACACCACAGTTCAAAAGCATCAATTCTTCAGCCCTCAGCCTTCTTCACAGTCCAACTCTCACATCCATACATGACCACAGGAAAAACCATAGCCTTGACTAGCTGGACCTTCGTTGGCAAAGTAATGTCTCTGCTTTTTGAGAAGTGGGGGTTACCTATTAGAGTGTGTGTTCAGAGCAGCTCCTGCTCCCCCACCGTGGCTCTTTGACTTTGCAGTGACGCATCAGTGAGTGTTTTCATTTTCTCTTTTTGAATGAGTTTGGTCGTTAAGGTAGCTTCTCCATCAACTGCTTCTGTCTTTAGACTCATGGTGGTCAAACTATACAAACTCTTTCTCAATTAAGAAAAGAAAGTCAGGGGGAAAGGCTCTTATACATTAATTGACTGTTTTTAGTATACACAATAATTTCTACTTCAGTATTATTCATTAAAGAAGAAAATATTCCACAGGAAACTGAAGTCGGGATGCTAAATGTAATCAATAAAATATGACTAATGTCAGGACAAGTTTTATTTAAAAAAATTTTTGTCTTATTGTCTAGGTCATAAAAAAGGAATGACATTCAGTGGAAGTATATTTCATTAATAGAATGCTGGAGGAAAAATGTTTTCTAGGAAATTGTTGTATATAATATATGTTTAAAATATAGTAGAGTGTTCAGATGTTATGAATATTGATGCTATAAAGCTTTGGCAGAAGAGGGATGTGTTCTCTCTGGCTTCGGTTTTGTTGAGAATAATATCAACAACATTTTTTACTTTCCTAACCTTTTTTTTCAAATTTATTTCCTAGTCATCATTTGAGTTTTTTATTCTGCCTAAATTAGACTATAGATGTAAGTATACTTTCTAAGGAGAGTGTTTAAATTTGCTTTTCTAAAAGAATTTTGGTCTAATGTTGGAGAGGATGTGGAGAAAAGGGAACCCTGGTACACTATTGGTGGGAATGTAAATTGATTCAGTTTTTATGGAAAACAGTACAGAGATTCCTCAGAAAACTAAAAATAGAACTAGCATATGATCCAGCAATTCCACTATATCCATTTTTAATATATACCAAAAATGAAAACACTGATTTGAAAAAATACAAGCGTCCCAATATTTGTAGCAGCATTATTTACAGTACTCAAGGTATGGAGCAGCTCGAATGTTCATCAACAGATGACTGGATAAAGAAGATGGACAAATAATATACAATGGAGTATGACTCAGCCACAAAAAGAATGAGATTCTGACATTTCCAACAACATGAATGGAGCTAGAAAATATTATGGAAGTAAGTCAGACAGAAAAGGATAAAAACTTCATGATAACACTTATATGTGGAATCTAAAAAAAAAATACAGATGAATGTATAAAGCAAAGCAGAAAGAGACTCACAGATATAGAAAGCAAAGTAATGGTTACCAGAAGGGCAAGGGAAGCGGGAAGGGGCATAACAGGGGAATGGGTTTAAGAAAAACAAATAGCTATGTATCACACGGCTTCCCTGGTGGCTCAGATAGTAAGGAACCTGCCCACAATGCAGAAGGCCTGGGTTCGATCCCTGGGTTGAGCAGATCTACCCATTTCAGCATTCTTGCTTGGAGAATTCCATGGACAGAGGAGGCTGGTGGGCCACAGTGCATGAGGTTGCAAAGAGTTGGAACCAACTGAGCAACTGACACTTTCACTTTCATGTATCAGATAGATAAGTAACAAGTATATGCTGTATAGCACAGGAAATTGTAGTCACTATCTTGTAATAACATTTAATGGAGTATAATCTATAGTGATCATAGATTATAGTCTATTATGAATAGATAGTGAATCACTATGCCATGTACCTGAAAGTAATATCATGTTCTAAATCAATTATATGTCAATTAAAAAAAAAGTTTTGGAAATGATTTAAAAAGGTTGAGTATATCACCACACTGATGAGGACCCTAATGTAGATAATATGATGGGCTTGACTTTACTTGAGAAGCAAAATTCAGGGATACTTGCTAAATGTAATCAATAAAATATGACTAATGTCAGGACAAGTTTTATTTAAAAAAATTTTTGTCTTATTGTCTAGGTCATAAAAAAGGAATGACATTCAGTGGAAGTATATTTCATTAATAGAATGCTGGAGGAAAAATGTTTTCTAGGAAATTGTTGTATATAATATATGTTTAAAATATAGTAGAGTGTTCAGATGTTATGAATATTGATGCTATAAAGCTTTGGCAGAAGAGGGATGTGTTCTCTCTGGCTTCGGTTTTGTTGAGAATAATATCAACAACATTTTTTACTTTCCTAACCTTTTTTTTCAAATTTATTTCCTAGTCATCATTTTAGTTTTTTATTCTGCCTAAATTAGACTATAGATGTAAGTATACTTTCTAAGGAGAGTGTTTAAATTTGCTTTTCTAAAAGAATTTTGGTCTAATGTTGGAGAGGATGTGGAGAAAAGGGAACCCTGGTACACTGTTGGTGGGAATGTAAATTGATTCAGTTTTTATGGAAAACAGTACAGAGATTCCTCAGAAAACTAAAAATAGAACTAGCATATGATCCAGCAATTCCACTATATCCATTTTTAATATATACCAAAAATGAAAACACTGATTTGAAAAAATACAAGCGTCCCAATATTTGTAGCAGCATTATTTACAGTACTCAAGGTATGGAGCAGCTCGAATGTTCATCAACAGATGACTGGATAAAGAAGATGGACAAATAATATACAATGGAGTATTACTCAGCCACAAAAAGAATGAGATTCTGACATTTCCAACAACATGAATGGAGCTAGAAAATATTATGGAAGTAAGTCAGACAGAAAAGGATAAAAACTTCATGATAACACTTATATGTGGAATCTAAAAAAAAAATACAGATGAATGTATAAAGCAAAGCAGAAAGAGACTCACAGATATAGAAAGCAAAGTAATGGTTACCAGAAGGGCAAGGGAAGCGGGAAGGGGCATAACAGGGGAATGGGTTTAAGAAAAACAAATAGCTATGTATCACACGGCTTCCCTGGTGGCTCAGATAGTAAGGAACCTGCCCACAATGCAGAAGGCCTGGGTTCGATCCCTGGGTTGAGCAGATCTACCCATTTCAGCATTCTTGCTTGGAGAATTCCATGGACAGAGGAGGCTGGTGGGCCACAGTGCATGAGGTTGCAAAGAGTTGGAACCAACTGAGCAACTGACACTTTCACTTTCATGTATCAGATAGATAAGTAACAAGTATATGCTGTATAGCACAGGAAATTGTAGTCACTATCTTGTAATAACATTTAATGGAGTATAATCTATAGTGATCATAGATTATAGTCTATTATGAATAGATAGTGAATCACTATGCCATGTACCTGAAAGTAATATCATGTTCTAAATCAATTATACGTCAATTAAAAAAAAAGTTTTGGAAATGATTTAAAAAGGTTGAGTATATCACCACACTGATGAGGACCCTAATGTAGATAATATGATGGGCTTGACTTTACTTGAGAAGCAAAATTCATGGATACTGTTAACATCTGAATAGGAGGAGCAACATTATAGTTAACATTCTGTCTAGCACCTAATACTTTCATTCTAAAAATATTTATTAACCTGCTGTCTTAGGAGCAGTAGATGCAGCAGTATACAGAACAGACTTAAAAAAAAATCGTTTCTAGTAGGTGCTTTGTAGAGAGCATACACTTTGTTATTTTATTTATGTAAAAATTATATTTGTGAAACATAAGTAAAACATTTAGCGTATCAGGTGGCGATGAATGCTCTAGAGAAAATGAAGGAGGGGCAGGAAATGGAGAGTGCAGGTTGAGCTTGATCCAGGAAGGCTTCTTTGAGTTGACATTTATACAGAAGCAGGAGAAGATAATACTTGGAGTAAGAGAATCTAGGTGGAGGGACCAGTGACTGGAACCCTGAGTCAGGAACATGCTTGGAGTTTTTCAGACACAGTGAGGTTAGTAGAAGAGGGAGGTCAGAGAGCAGTTTGAGGGACCAGTCATGTGGCTTTGAACCAAGAGAAGGACTTTGACCTTGAGTGAAAAGGGCACCACTGAGTTTTTTGAGCAGACAAACACACTCAGTTAAATGTTGATCTGAACCAAACATGCCTTTAAAGAAAACATAAAACCCTGACCAGTGGCTATGGCTTGCTTATTTGTGCAGTATTCAGTCATCTTTGGGCTTTGCGGTGTGTGTGTATAGGGCTGGGACGAGGGTGAAAGGAGTAAGACTTGACCCTTAGCGTGATGCCTCCTAATTTTGCACCCAATCGCCTTACCCCCTCACCTTAGTCCTGCCCTCTGTGTGTTTCTTGTTTTCGTTTGTGAATAACTATATGAATCAAACTCACCTCTGGCTACTGTTACCATTGTAACGAGCAAACAAAGCATATATCCTGCACCACAGATCACTAACATTGTTAGAACAAGAAAGAAGCAAATGGAGCCAATGGGTAATGGTCATTGCCTTACATTTGGCTTAGAGCACTTCATACAGCCCCGAAGAATAGCCAGGGGAGGAAGGCAAACCCTTCCTTCTGTGGTTTCAGAAAGGAAAAGCTGTAAAGCCAGATAACCACCTCATAAAGGGTGTGACCAAGCTTAGAAATCAAGATGTCTGATGATAAATCATTATATTCTCAAGTATACTCATAACTTTTGGGATGGTACGTCTGTTAAGTTATTAGGCAGTCGTAAGGATAGTGTGCAATTCCGAGCTAGAAGCAGGTCCCCCTGGGACAGAGATTATGTGCAGATGTGACTGCTGTCAGAAATCTCAGCTGCCATCCTTGCCTGATCTTTTATGATATGCACCAGGATATTTTATTTTATTTTTTGGAAAGCAGACAAAAGGGAGAGGAGAGATGAATCTATTGGACACACACCCTGAACAGAATAAGAGACAGGTACACACAGCAGATACGGTTTCTGAAGGCCCAGAGCTGTATTAAAACACACACAGATAACGTTTTCACTGTTGTTTTGTGTCTGTCTCTGCATATCTGACAGTAGAAATATAATTTCAGAATTGAACTTCACTTTTCCTTCTGGATATGTTTTGGATAGATTGCATTTTGTAAGCTGGGCAACCAGAGACAGTATCTAATGTCATTGTTTACTACTATGCTTCTTAAGAACTGAAAACTAGTAAAGATTAATGATAGCTAAAAATAGGGTCAGCCCACTTTTCCAGACTTTGTTCATGATTTCCATTAAAATGAGAATTTCTTAGGCACAGGACTTCACGCGATTTGTAATTTTTTCCCATCATTTTGGCAATTCAGCCACTCAAGTGAGATCTGTCCTGGTTAAAACATTTTTCCTTCTGGATATGTTTTGGATAGATTGCATTTTGTAAGCTGGGCAACCAGAGACAGTATCTAATGTCATTGTTTACTACTATGCTTCTTAAGAACTGAAAACTAGTAAAGATTAATGATAGCTAAAAATAGGGTCAGCCCACTTTTCCAGACTTTGTTCATGATTTCCATTAAAATGAGAATTTCTTAGGCACAGGACTTCACGCGATTTGTAATTTTTTCCCATCATTTTGGCAATTCAGCCACTCAAGTGAGATCGTGTCCTGGTTAAAACATTTTAAGCAACTGTGGGTAATGCTCTTCTTAAATTTCAAGAATATATTAAAGCAATGGGGGTGGGGGGAAGGATAGAGAGTTTGGGATTAGCAGATGAAAACTATTATATATAGGGTAGATAAACAATAAGGTCCTACTGTACAGCATAAGAACTATAGTCAATATCCTGTCATAAACCATAATGGAAAAGAATATATGTATAACTGGATTACTTTGCCGTATAGCAGAAATTAAACATAACATTGTAAATCAATTATACTTCAATACAAGTTTCTAAAAAAGAAAGCAATTAAAATTATGAACTAGGTCATTTGTACTTACGGACAGTTGTTATCAAGCCCACTCACGTCCCCTTTCTACTTCTTTCTATGTATCACTGCTAAGTTAATTTTCTATGGCTTGGTCTTGATTGCCTGGCTACCTTCTCAAAAAGCTCCATGACCCCCCATTGTCTCCTGAATTACCTTCAGATTCTTCTGGCACTTCATTCAAGGCTCTTTGTGACAAGTAGCAGGATGTTTTGATTTTTTTGGAGAGAAGAGATGAATTCATTGGACATGCACACACACTGAGTGGACTGAAGAGACAGGCACACAAAGCAGACATGACTTCCAAATTAATTAATTTTCTACAGCTTGATTGCATGATTGCAAAAGCTTTGATAATTTCCCCGCCTCCCACCCCACCTGCTACTGTTGACTCTTGAATTGCCTTCAGATTACTTTAATTTGGTATTCAAGGCTCCTCATGAACGGGTTATCCTCAGATGCCTCAGATGGTAAAGAAGAATCTCCTTGAAATGCAGGAGATCCAAGTTCAATCCCTAGGTCAAGAAGATCCCCTGAAGAAGTGAATGGCAACCAACTCCCGTATTCTTGCCTGGAGATTTCCGTGGACAGAGGAGCCTGGCGGGCTACAGTCCACGGGGTCCCAAAGAATCTGACACGACTGAGCGACTAACACTCTCACTTTCATGAACTAGACGGCCCACTTCACTTTTCTGGTCTTTGAAACCTTTGCTTAGATCAAGCTGGACTATTCATCTTTTCCAAACACAACTATACTTTTGACTCTATTTCCACCTGGAATACCCTTCTCTTCAGCAATTTCTGATAAAGTTGTGTCTATTTTATAAGCCCCATCTGATATGCTATGAAATTTTTCTTCTGTGTGTGTAAGAGAGAGAGCTCTTCTGCTTTTTCGGAGTCTCTCATCTTGTATAACAGTCTCTTTGCATTATGGAGATTGAAGTGCTTGTTTTAATTGCATTTCTTGTACTTAGAAAAGAAACACTTTTAAAGCTGCTATTTATTGAATCCTTTCTTTGTGCCAGGCAGTGAGAGGCATATAGAACTGTAACTGAGATGAGTGTAGAAGCAGATTGCCTGGGTTCGAAGCCCAGCACTTCCACTTACCGTCATGTAACCCTGGAAAAGGACCCTCACCTGTCTATACCTGCTTCCTCATCAGTGGCAAGTTTCTTACAGGGTTATTAAGAGAATTTCTTGTGTTCATATGGAAAAAAATGTTTAGGACAGAGCTTGGCACACAGCAAACTCCCAACAGTTGCAATGACTATTTGCAAACAGCATAGTATTTCATCCTAAGAAAAACTCTTTGAGATTTGTTAATTGCCCTCTTTTAAAAATGAGGAGAGTGAAACTCAGGGAAATTAAGCAACTTGCCCAAGGCTGTGCAACTAATAATGGCAGAGCTGAGGTTTGGACCCTGGTCTGCTTGACTGGTGGCTCAGATGGTAAAGCATCTGCCTGCAATGCAGGAGACCCGGATTCGAGCCCTGGGTCAGGAAGATCCCCTAGAGAAGGGAATGGCAACCCACTCCAGTATTCTTGCCTGGAGAATTCCATGCACAGAAGAGCCTAGTGGGCTACAGTCCATGGGGTTGCAAAGAGTTGGGCATGACTGAGAGACTAACACTGCTTGACTGCCCTGTGTATTGCTCATTTAAAAAATTTTAGCATGGTGCCATGTACCCAGTAGGAGCTTAATACATATTTCTTGTGAAATGATGAGTGTAAAAAAAGTAGGCATTTATATGTTCTGATTTTGCCTCTGCTTTTTACTAATGAATTTCAGGACATCCTTAAATCTTCCAGACTTCAGGTTTTCCTTCTTTAAGAGGATGATAGTAATATCCATGCCAGAGAGTTAGGGAAGTAAATATACAGATGGGGTGAGCTAACCCATGTCAACTGCCTAACGTATGGAAAGTGCTGAATAAGTATGAGTTCCTTCTCTCACTTCTCTTATTATTTAAAAATTTTTATCATTGTATTAGTCCAAGTTAAAATGCTGTGAGAGATGTGATTCTGATTACAATAGCCGTATCAACCTTTCCCCCCAAAATGCTAATCACTGTTATTCTAGTAATGCCGTGAGGGGAGCAGCTTTGTGTTAGTGGGCTTGATTTAGAAGTTTGAAGATATCTCTTTTTACTTTCACTGTGCTGTGTTGCCTGAAGCTATATTGATCCCAAACTGGGTTGTGTTAACCAATATCCTCCTTGAAAATGCAGTGTTATGGAAAGGTCTTATAAATGAGTTAGTTTAATTGTACTGTTTTTCTCTTGACTTGATTTAAATCAGCCAACATTGGGCAGAAAAGGAGCTTTGATTTAGAGGAGGAAGTATGAGCAAAATGTATGTTTTTAAAATATAAAGATAGGTTTAAGCAGGAACTAAGTAGCATATAGGATCATGGAACTGGCCTCTAAGAGAGATGAGAATTTACAGTCTGAACAATCCCCAGATTGGATAATTAACCCTTAAATAACGTTTGACTGCAGCACCAACTTTCTTCTTGAACCTAATCTCAAGGGACAAATCCATTTAACAGAAAATTTTCCTTCTTATAATAGGATCATAAAGTATTTGTGATTAAACTATGCTTCTTTCTAAAAATTCATACCATCAAGTCAATGATAAATTGATGCCTTAGTCTAGACTTCAGTTTTCTTCTCAGGAAACGAATAGATAGCAATGGAAAAGTTTAGGCAATTTCTTGTACATTCTCCTTGGAATACACCCATTTGATAAACAATTCTATTGTATTATACCCATCTTCAAATTTCATAAAATATCTTCTGATTTAAAATGTCAAGTGCTAACCTTTCATGACCCACTGAACTCAGTGTTTCCCTCTTTCTGAGGTGCTTGTAGATTAAACAAAAAGAAGGTCAGTGCCTGGCTCTCTGAGTATTCCATCTAATTGAACTGAACTGTTTAACTGCCAGGATTGGGAGGCCAAAATGCCATTTGTTGAAATAATAAGCCCTGCAATGACAATTCTTACAAATGTCATAGTTTAACTTCTCTTTTCTTTGATTTACTGCTAGTACTAGAGCTCATTTGTATTCAGCACTTTGTGGTCCCAGTGGGTTGTAGCCCATCAGGCTCCTCTGCCCATGGAATTTTCCAGGAAAAAATACTAGGATGGGAAGCCATTTCCTATTCCAAGGGATCTTCCTGACCCTAGGATTGAACCAGCATCTCTTGCCTCTCCTGCATTGGCAAGAGGATTCTTTACCTCTAGCGCCACTTGGGAAGCCCCCCTTTTCTTTCGGTTCTGTTGAGTCACGCAGTCGTGTCTGACTCTTTGTGACCCCATGGACTGTAGCACACCAGGCTTCCCTGTCCATCACCAGCTCTTGGAGCTTGCTCAAACTCATGTCCATTGAGTCAGAGATGCCATCCAACCATCTCATCCTCTGTTGTCCCCTTCTCCTCCTGTCTTCAATCTTTCCCAACATCAGGATCTTTTCCAATGACTCAGTTCTTCACATCAGGTGGCCAAAGTATTGGAGTTTCAGCTTCAACATCAGTCCTTCCAATGAATATTCAGGACTTATTTCCTTTACTTTAGGATTGACTGGTTTGCTCTCCTTGCAGTCCAAGGGACTCTCAAGAGTCTTCTCCAATACCACAGTTCAAAAGCATCCATTCTTTGATGCTCAGCTTTCTTTATATTTCAACTCTCATATCATACATGAAAAACCATAGCTTTGACTGGATGGACCTCTGTTGGCCAAGTAATGTCTCTGGTTTTGAATATGCTGTCTAGGTTGGTCATAACTTTTCTTCCAAGGGGCAAGTGTCTTTTAGTTTCATGGCTGCAGTCACCATCTGCAGTGAATTTGGAGTCCCCCGGAAAAAGTCTGTCACTGTTTCCATTGTTTCCCCATCTATTTGCCATGAGGTGATGGAACCGGATGCTTAGTTTTCTGAATGTTGAGTTTTAAGCCAAATTTTTTACTCTTTCACTTTTGTCAAGAGGCTCTTTAGTTCTTCACTTTCTGCCATAAGGGTGGTGTCATCTGTGTATCTGAGGTTATTGATATTTCTCCCAGAAATCTTGATTCCAGCTCATGGTTCATCTAACCTGGCATTTCACGTGATGTACTCTGCATATAAGTTAAATAAGCAGGGTGACAGTATACAGCCTTGATGTACTCCTTTCCAGATTTGGAACCAGTCTGTTGTTCCCTGTTCAGTTCTAACTGTTGCTTCTTGACTGGCATACAGATTTCTCAGGAGGCAGGTCAGGCGGTCTGGTATTCCTATCTTTTTAAGTGTTTTCCCCAGTTTGCTGTGATCCACACAGTAGCTTGCCTGGGTGCATGCCCCTTTCCTTCAGTGTTCTGGTGCTACTGTAACTCCCTAGTTATCAAATGATGGGGTAAACAGAAGAAGCTTCAGCCCTTCAGGGAATTTTTGGTCTATAATTATCATCCGTTGTCTAATATTCTTGATGTATTTTTAGGAACCACATTAGCTAAGGACATCTAATCTGGTCTAACACCCTATTCAGTCAACAAAAATTGGTGATTAAACACAGATTTACAAGATGGAAATAAAAATATATCAAAGCACAAAGGAAAAACAGGTCTTTTTAAGGCTGGAGTGTCACTGAATCAATTAGGCTGGCCTGTGGTCAGATTTACTTTTAGAGGCATGCAGGATCAGGTGGGTTGAGAAGGAAAATGTTAATAATAACACTAGAGAGTGAATTTGTCACTCTTGATTTAGACGTAGTGATGGGATGCTGAGCGTAGAGTACACATGTCCTATTTTCTCCATAATTTAGTATAATTTGGATGTTACACAAAAGAGCACAATTGTTTATCACCTGCTTCCTTTGAAAATGATTCTAAAACTGGAGTCATAGTTTTGTACAGGCTTATCTGAGGCAAATGCTGGGTTGACAGGCAAAGGTTCCTTTTAAATATAAAAGTAAATGAAATTTCCAGGTCCTGTTCTGAAATCTGCAAGCCTCAGTTGGTATTTTAGTGTAGAAGTGTATAAATGCAGCAGCACACCAAGTTCCCCAGGGCCGAGCAGCCCGCGAGTACAAATGAGGGCATATCCTTGTGAGTATCCACATTTTGCTGGCTCAGTGGCCTTCAACTGAAAAACTGGAAGACCTCAGCATTTTCCTCCCTGAAAGTCTCTTCCCCGCCTCTTCTGGCAGAGTCCAGGAGGGATGTCGTATGTGCTGTGAATGAGTGCACCGTGTTTCAGAGTAAGTTCCTTATTACTGGCCACTGCACACATTTACTTTTTAACCACCATTCACAGATTGCTACTGCCAGGCCCAGTGTCCAGTGTTCAACATACATATCTTCATTTATGAATGAGTGAATTCTCCCAGCCACCCGACAGGACAGGCATTAACACCAGTTTTACAGACAAAGAAACAGAGGCACTGAGATGAACAGACAGGGATCTTAAATGGCATTTTTCAGACCACTCATTAATTAAATCAACAAACTGCTGCTCAAAGGTAATTCACCTTTGAGCGTGCTGCCTGCTCATGCCCTGTTCCTGGTCTCAGTGAGATAAAAACCGAGTTGAGAGTGTGTTTTAGAAACTTTTACAGCCACGACAGCAAACTCCTGCTCACTAGTTTGTATTCTGTACGCTTTTGCTTTCATCGTTTCGGTAATGCGATTTTATTGCCTTTTACAATATTTTTTTGCAAACCAGCCAAGGTGCTGTTCAAGGGCGAGGCTGCAGCCGAGAACAGCGCACTCAGGGCTCCCTGTTCTCAGGCTTGTAATCTGTTGGGGGAGGTGGAGAGAGACAATAAACAGAACAAGAAACAAACAAGATGATTTCAGATAGGCTCTGATGGTAGCAAACCAGGGTTGTGTGAAATCAGAATGACTGGAGTGTGGGTGGGCCTCTTGGGGGGTGCCCAGGAAGCCGTTTGGAGAAGTAATATTTGAGCTGAGATCAGAGTGGAAGGGAGCCAGCCACCTGCAGATCTGGAGAACAAGTGTCACTGGCACCAGGAACAGCAAATGTAAAAATCCTGAAGCCAAAAGGAGCTTGGTATGTGTCAGGAACAGAAAGACAGTCTGTGCGGCTCACATATAGTTACCAGTGGGAATGAAATCAGAGAGAAAGCTGGAGGGGAGACCAAGCCCTGGCCAGGTAGAGTCTCGTGTGCTGTAGTAACAGTTTAGTTTTGTTTTTAATTACTTGATTTATTTTAATTGGAGGCTGATTACAATATTGTGGTGGTTTTTGCCATACATACATCGACATGAATCAGCCACACGTGTACATATGTCTCCCATCCTGAACCCCCTCCCAACTCCCTCCCCATCCCATCCCTCTGGGTTGTCCCAGGGCACGGCTTTAGTGCCCCGCTTCATGCATCGAACTTGCACTGGTCATCTGTTTTACATATGGTAATATACATGTTTCAGCACTATTCTCTCAAATCATCCTAGTTTTATTTTGACAGTTACTAACACCCACTGGAGGATTTTAAGCCGGGGCATGATGGGATCAGATTCACATTTTAAAACCTCCCTTCTGCTGCTTTGTAGATGATCGGTTACAAGTCGGCAGGAGAGACATCAGAAAGAGAAACTGGAATGCCTCTCCGCAGACGTAGGGGGAAAGGATGGTGGCTTGGAGGAGGGTGGAGCAGTGAAGGGATTATGAATGGGCAGACTCACAGGCTATTTTAGAGGAGGGATTGACAGGAATTACTGATGGACTGGGGTCAGACAGTGAGGGAGGGAGAGTACCTTGGAGGGGAGTGAGGACTGTGGTTCTGTTTAGGGAGATGGTGGGGGGGATGGAGGGAACAGGTGTTGGAGTGGGAATAACATCATGGGTTTTGTTAATTTGAGATACCTCTGAAATGTTCAAGAGGGGCAGACAAGCAGGCAGCTGGACATCTGAGTCTATTCCAGGGGACAGTCAAGGTAAGTGCTTTCCACTGGGGATTTGTCAGTGTAAAGCTTCAGAGAAGGCAATGGCACCCCAGTCCAGTACTCTTGCCTGGAAAATCCCATGGATGGAGGAGTCTGGTGGGCTGCAGTCTATGGGGTCGCTATGAGTCGGACGTGACTGAGTGACTTCATTTTCACTTTTCACTTTCACGCAGTGGAGAAGGAAATGGTAACCCACTCCAGTGTTCTTGCTTGGAGAATCCCAGGGACGGCAGAGCCTGGTGGGCTGCTGCCTATGGGGTTGCACAGAGTTGGGCACAACTGAAGCAACTCAGCAGCAGCAGCAGCAGCAGCAATGTAAAATGTAGGGACATCGCCTAGGAAGAGAAGTAGATGATGAAGCAATGCTGCTCAAAGGTGGTCCACCTCTGAGTGTGGTGCTGCCCACGCCCTGTTACTGGTCCCATTGAGATAAAACCAGAATAGTAAGTTTCAGGAACTTTTAGTTACAGCAAACGCCTGATTAGTAGCTTGTACTCTGTATGCCTTTGACTCCGTTGTTTTGGTAATATGTTGTTATTGCATTTTACAATAATATCACTCTGCAGGGGGTTGGAAATTAACACAAAAACACCTGACCCTTTCCCCCAGACAATTGAGCAGCACTGATCTGAGGTTTAGAAGTTAAACAGGGGAGGAAGAGATGGAAGCAGAACCTAAGAATAAATGGCCCGTGAGGTAGAAGGGAAACTTTGATTTTCTTTTGGTTGGAACCTCATCTGATTCCAAGGCACACGGCCTTCACTGTGATGATTACTACCTTCTTCCCTTAACAGTGACCATCACAAGGCCCATGATATAACATCAACAGAGCTGTGATCCTAGACAAAGCTTCGAGGTCAACCTAGGTTGCCAGGAAGGGCATGAGAAGGGTCTTTTCCTCAAGTGCTCATCTCACTTTGTCACTTGGGTCCCCAGAGAAACCCTATTTATAGATTAGGGTTCTAAACAATAGTTTATAAGGTCCCCACAGAAAGCAGTGTTTTCTTCTTGGGCATCAGCCCCTCTTTTTATAGACGCCAGCCCCTGCCTATGTGGCAGAGCTAAGGAACAGGGCCATTCTGTATCCCATCTCCCAGGATCCATCCTCTTTCCTGCATATCAGCCCCCACAAATAAGGGTCCATGATGGGGAAACAGAAGGCAGAAACAGCTGCAGTCTTACTCAGCCAGCCCTGATCTTTTTCTTTTTTTTCCGTTTCATCTATTTATTTTTGGCAGTGCTGGGTCTTTGTTGCTGCATGGGATTTTCTCTAGTTGTGGCAAGTGGGGGACTCGGTGGTGGCAGTGCTCAGGCTTCTCCTGAGGCAGAGTACAAGCTCAGTCACTGTGACACAGGGCTTAGCTGCCCCACAGCATGTGGGATCTTCCTAGATCGGGAAGTGAACCCATGTCTCCTGCATGGAAGGTGGACTCTTTACTGTTTAGCCCCCAGGGAAGCGCCCGGTCCTGATCTTAACACAAGCTTCAGGGTTTCTGTTTTTCAAGGGTATTACTGTGCTGTGCCCAATCGCTCAGTCGTGTTGGACTCTTTGTGGCCCTGTGGACTGTAGCCCTCCAGGCTCCTCTCTCCATGGAATTTTCCAGGCAAAAATCCTGGAGTGGGTTGCCATTTCCTTCTCCAGGGGATCTTCCTGACCCTGGGATCGAACTCGAGTCTCTTGTCTCTCCTGCCAATGATTGGCAGCCGGATTATGTACCACTAGCACCACCTGGGAAGCCCAAGTGTGTTATTGATGAACAGTTACTTCCCTAGAATATCTTTAAAAAGTACTCATTCAATTTTTAGAGATTTAAAATTTTCTCATGCTTTGGGGAAAAAAAAGTGTCAAGAGAAAGAACTAAAGAACTAAAAATTTATTATCTTACCATTTGTACTGATTTAAAATTGAGTTTAAAAATTATTATTTCACAGAAAGATCTGAGATGGCTATATCTAATTTATGCAAGAAATCTGGCAGTGTATCTGAATTTGGCAATTTGAACTTAAAAAAGTACAAGTGGTTGTACTACTGACCTTTAGTTTTTCTGAGTTCTAAAATATATGACACCTTTAATAACTAATTAAGTCACTTGTTCTGAGGGTGTTTCTACACAGACAATCAGGACACTTGGTATAACCCTAATGCTACCTACGTTTCATTGCACCCTAGTCAACATCAATAGAAAAGAAATTTTAAATTCTAGAAGCTATTCTAACTGTTCATTTTTTGGCAAAATTACCTTGAAGTTGCTTTTCCTAGTTGTTTAATTCTGATTTATCCACATTAGTACTACTGCTTATATCCTCACATATAATAATAGCAACAATAATAATTTAAGTACACTTCTTAGTAGTAGTAGTGGTAATGCTAATAATTATAAAATACTGTGACACAGGGCTTAGCTGCCCCACAGCATGTGGGATCTTCCTAGATCGGGAAGTGAACCCATGTCTCCTGCATGGGAAGGTGGACTCTTTACTGTTTAGCCCCCAGGGAAGCGCCCGGTCCTGATCTTAACACAAGCTTCAGGGTTTCTGTTTTTCAAGGGTATTACTGTGCTGTGCCCAATCGCTCAGTCGTGTTGGACTCTTTGTGGCCCTGTGGACTGTAGCCCTCCAGGCTCCTCTCTCCATGGAATTTTCCAGGCAAAAATCCTGGAGTGGGTTGCCATTTCCTTCTCCAGGGGATCTTCCTGACCCTGGGATCGAACTCGAGTCTCTTGTCTCTCCTGCCAATGATTGGCAG
Organism: Madoqua kirkii; assembly: GCA_006408675.1. Classification (NCBI taxonomy): domain Eukaryota; kingdom Metazoa; phylum Chordata; class Mammalia; order Artiodactyla; family Bovidae; genus Madoqua; species Madoqua kirkii. The sequence continues at coordinate 43,761 of SJYC01053930.1, forward strand.
CCGGATTATGTACCACTAGCACCACCTGGGAAGCCCAAGTGTGTTATTGATGAACAGTTACTTCCCTAGAATATCTTTAAAAAGTACTCATTCAATTTTTAGAGATTTAAAATTTTCTCATGCTTTGGGGAAAAAAAAGTGTCAAGAGAAAGAACTAAAGAACTAAAAATTTATTATCTTACCATTTGTACTGATTTAAAATTGAGTTTAAAAATTATTATTTCACAGAAAGATCTGAGATGGCTATATCTAATTTATGCAAGAAATCTGGCAGTGTATCTGAATTTGGCAATTTGAACTTAAAAAAGTACAAGTGGTTGTACTACTGACCTTTAGTTTTTCTGAGTTCTAAAATATATGACACCTTTAATAACTAATTAAGTCACTTGTTCTGAGGGTGTTTCTACACAGACAATCAGGACACTTGGTATAACCCTAATGCTACCTACGTTTCATTGCACCCTAGTCAACATCAATAGAAAAGAAATTTTAAATTCTAGAAGCTATTCTAACTGTTCATTTTTTGGCAAAATTACCTTGAAGTTGCTTTTCCTAGTTGTTTAATTCTGATTTATCCACATTAGTACTACTGCTTATATCCTCACATATAATAATAGCAACAATAATAATTTAAGTACACTTCTTAGTAGTAGTAGTGGTAATGCTAATAATTATAAAAACTCAATCCAACCAGTCCATCTTAAAGATCAGTCCTGGGTGTTCATTGGAAGGACTGATGTTGAAGCTGAAACTCCAATACTTTGGCCACCTGATGCGAAGAGCTGACTCATTTGAAAAGACCCTGATGCTGGGAAAGATTGAGGGCAAGAGGAGAAGGGGACAACAGAGGATGAGATGGTTGGATGGCATCATCAACTCAATGGACATGGGTTTGGGTGGACTCTGGGAGTTGGTGATGGACAGGGAGGCCTGGCGTGCTGCAGTCCATGGGGTCACAAAGAGTTGGACATGACTGAGCAACTGAACGGAACTAAAGGTTTGTTGAGTACTGTGTGCAAAGCAATATTCTAAGATGTTTATACAAATCAGTGCATTCATAATCTTTGAGGTATATCTTAATCTGTTTAAGCTGGTATAACAACAGTACAGTCTGAGTAAGGCTGAGTAGGCCACCCGGGTAGCTCGGTGGTAAAGAATCTGATTGCCAATGCAGGAGACACAGGTTCGATCCCTTGCTTGGGAGTATCCACTGGAGAAGGAAATGGCAACCCACTCCAGTATTCTCGCCTGGGAAATCCCATGGACAGAGGAGCCTTGCTTGCTACAGTCCGTAGGGTTTCAAAGAGTCAGACGCAATTGAGTGACCAAACAACAGCAGTCTGAGTGACTTTGCAATTAACTGATTTTATAATATTTAAAGTGAAATAGACACAGCCATAACATTTTTCAAGGGCTTTCAAAGAGCTGGTAGGAAAGCCTTTTAAAAAATAATGCCAAATATAAAAATTAAGTACTGTTTTATTTTGTCTTAGACCCTTTCTATTTCCTAAGGTGAGAATCAGTTTGAGATAGGCTAGCTTACTACCAGAGTTAGCAAAATCTGTGAGATCTGTAGACTTAAGGGCAGAAGGGGACTTCCCTGGTGGTTCAGTGGTAAAAAAAAAAAATCCACCTGCCAATGCAGGAGACATGGATTTGATCCCTGATCTGGGAAGATCCCTCATGCCTTGGGGCACAACTAGGCCCACGTGCCACAACTAATGAGCCTGTGCTCTAGAGCCTGGGAGCCACAACCACGGATCCCACGTGCCACAGCTACTGAGGCCCTCACACGCCAGGGCCCATGCTCCTCAACCAGAGAAGCTGCCTTAATGAGAAGCCCCGTCACCACAACTAGAGAAAAAGGCCACACAGCCCCAAAGACCCAGCACAGCCTAAAATAAAGAAGTAGAATTATTAAAAAAAGAAACAAAAAAGGGTAGGAGCAATGCACTTTGTCCTACCAGTAGCCCTAAACATTCTTGTTAAGTATGGAAAGCCCATGAGTTGTGAAAGGCCACAAGGTTTTGATTCACGTGTTTGACAAAAAGGTAATTTTTCTTTTGTGAGAGTTTTGCATAAACAACTTTCTGTGGTTATAAAACTTCTCCAGGATTCTCTTCATAACCTCATAATATTCCAGTGAATGAATCTGAAGACATGTGGGCATATGGTTTTCTGAAAGGCTGTATCATTTTACTCTTCTACTAACAGTTTGTAATATTGTCCGTGCAGTTTCGGATTTTAACTTCAAATAATCTCTGTCAGTTATTTGTGAGGAAGAAAGAGAACCTTATTCAAACTTACATGCTTTTGATTAGAAATGATTCTGACCTTTTCCCATATACTGCTTTTTGAGAATTGCCTAATTTTTTATGGTGGGAGGTTGAGGGGTGTGGATAGGAGAATGTCCCTCCACTTTTTTCCCTAAAGAACTATTTAACCATTCAACCATTTTCCTGATATATGTGATACATATACCTTCCCAGTTATTGGCAGGTCTTTTAATTTTAAATCTAGTACACTTTCACTATTTTAATGGATTGTTGCTAAAAATAAGGCTATTGAAGCTGTTGTCTAATAGAATTCTTTACGATGACTTGCAAGCTGTGAATCACTGTTAACAAGTGGTTTCCAGAGTGCTAAGACCACATTGCCATTGATTTTCAGTCTATACTTCACCTCAGAAAAGCAGAACTTTTTATTTCAAACATTTGTTTTCATATTAGCTCTCAGTGACTACTTTCAATTGGTACAGTATTTATTTGCCTGTACATTTAAATTCGAGGCTTCAGCTACTCCTTTGAAGTGAAGTGGAAGTTGCTCAGTTGTGTCTGACTCTTTGCAACCCCATGGACTATACAGTCCATGGAATTTTCCAGTCTAGAATACTAGAGTGGGTAGCCTTTCCCTTCTCCAGAGAATCTCCCCAACCCAGGGATTGAACTGGGGTCTCCCACATTGCAGGCGAATTCTTTACCAACTGAGCTATCAGGGAAGCCCCCAGCTATTCCTTTCCATACTCTCAAATTTCCATTTTTAACACTCACCCCTCAGAGGATGTGTAGTAGTTGGGATTTAATGATGCCCAGATTTCCTCTGCAGTAGAATAAAAAAGACTTCCAAGGGACGTGGTGAAGTCCCCTAGGACTACTTCTTCTCATACAGCCCCAAGCAAAGAGGCAACAAATTCCCTAAGAGAACATAGGCAAGGGGGTAAAACTTCTGCTAAAGATCTATGACTGTCTGTGTTAGTATTCCTGTTTTTCTAATATGCAGTACATGTATGTACTACATGTATGAAAAACAATACATTTATTCTTAAAAGGAGTTCTTACTAATAACTAATGAAACAGGTATTAATAAAATTTTAAGGTACCCATACTAACATGTGCCAGACTTAGTGAAGAACCATGGAAATGTGTATTCAACCATCTACTACCTTGTGGGAGAGTCTCCACTGATTGCCTCTGCTGCTGCTCCTGCTAAATCACTTCAGTTGTGTCCGACTCTGTGTGACCCCGTAGACGGCAGCCCACCAGGCTCCCCCGCCCCTGGGATTCTCCAGGCAAGAACACTGGAGTGGGTTGCTATTTCCTTCTCCAATGCATGAAAGTAAAAAGTGAAAGGGGAGTCGCTCATTCGTGTCCGACTCTTCACGACCCCATGGACTACAGCCTACCACGTTCCTCTGTCCACGGGATATTCCAGGCAAGAGTACTGGAGTGGGGTGCCATCGCCTTCTCCAACTGATTGCCCAGAAACACAAGTTGTTTTGGTAACCACTCTTTCTCTGAGTCCTATAATTGGATATTGTATATTCAGTTTAAGACTTTTAAAAAAATTGATCTTGATCGATTTGTTGTTATTTCAGAAATGACTGTCCATATCCTAGCTGAAAATAGAAAGTTCATCCAGTGGATTGAAGATCAGTGCATTTATGCCTGCTTTTTACTTGGTAATTGGCTAGTGGAAACATGCACTAACCAGACAAGATCTTGGTTGAGCTTCCTTTAACTCCATCAGCTGTATTCAGTTGTTTTGCTAGTGTTGAAGCAAGGACCTGACATTGCCTGAATGCCAGCTGACTTGGCATTTGACCATCTGAAGTGGGAACTTGCCAATCCAGTGCATTCATGTCAGCCAGAATGTCTTTACTGTGCCGATTTGTTAAACAGATTATTTTCCCCTCGACCTTGATTTAAAGAATCAAGAAAGCATGGCAAAAGCAATGCATGTATAATGTAAAAAGAAAAAAAAGTCAACCAGTATTGAATGGAATTATATTATATGCATGTATATAATACTGGAAAAGACTCTGATGCTGGGAGGGATTGGGGGCAGGAGGAGAAGGGGACGACAGAGGATGAGATGGCTGGATGGCATCACTGACTCGATGGACATGAGTCTGAGTGAACTCCGGGAGTTGGTGATGGACAGGGAAGCCTAGCATGCTGTGATTCATGGGGCCGCAAAGAGTTGGACACAATGGAGCGACTGAACTGAACTGGTATAAAGTATGTAAAAACTACATTGCTCTTTCTCCATCCGTTACTGTTAGACTGCTCACTATGAAAGACAAAAGATTTAATATCCTTACTGTATCTCTGCCTAGTTGTTTGTCCTACCCAATGTTTTATTAATTTTATTATAATGTAAGTCTTTTAATTTTAAAAATTATATTTTTACCCCAGCTTCTTGTTCTATAAACTCTGGATTCCATGGACTCACTAAAATGGAAGCTGAGAAACTAAGGTTCCCAATTACTCTCAACCTCACCTTCACTCCAGTCCCTGAGTTCCGTCAGTTCCACACTGTTTCTTTATTATCACATTATTATTATTATCACATTATGATGTTATTATAAACTTGCCCTGCTTTGTCTGATACCTATTCTAAATATTAGAAACTAGAGAAAGAAATGCAGTGCCATAGAACCACACCTGTACTTCTTTAAGGAGAATGTTCAAAGCATTAGGTCAAATGGATTCTCTTTTCTTACGTTCCACAATTACTCACGGTCACATCACCTTAAAATTGTTTTTCCAAATCATGACTTTATTGTAACTTCTCTGCCCATTCTGAAGAATAGGCACCTATAGGAGCCTTTCTTTTTTTGTGATTAAAGGAAAGATGTTACAAAGATCTTTTAGCTTCTTAATCATAGTATCATTTGAAGAGGGTTATTCCTCTTGTTTGTCTTAAACAGAGTATGTTCTTGCTCATCCTGACCATTCCATAAAAAATAAAAAACCTACGGTCCTTTCCTTTGTCATCCAGAAATCCTCATTTTCCCAGCTGTGCTTCAGTTTCTGTCCCTTATAGATCCAGCTTGGAGTTTATGCTTGAAATTGTCATTTTTTTCCCTTTTCAGTTTTGAGGTAAAACACAGCTAGTAAGGGGTAATTGAACTGAAAAAGACCCATATCTATTTATGCACAGTCATCAAAAGCTGTTGGCTATTACCTCTGCCATTTCCCTTCTTAAGCCAAGAGAATAAAAGGATTTTGTAATTATTCTGCCTTTAATTTAATGACTGGAGGGGATAAACTGCTGCATAAGCTTTTGCCCACATTTGTGCATTTTCCCAAGGACATCTTATTTGGCTTTGAACAAATGACTGTTTCCCTAGCTGTTTCAAATTTCTTCCATCTCCAATCTGGAAAGCATAATGCTTGCATATTTATCTTATTGGGATATAATTCACATACCATAACATTTACCTTTTTAAAGTGAACAATTTAGTTGTTTTTAATAAAATCAAAAGATTGTGCAACTTTTTTTTGTAAACTATTTTAATATCTACAAAAGTGGATAAAATGGTAGTATGAAAACCCATATATCTGTTACCCAGAAAGAATGGATATAATGGCACCTTTAAAAAACTTATTTTTTATTTTAAAATTGAAGTAAAAAAAAAATCTTTTTAGTGATATTTGTACCTGTTGATAAAACAAGGTTAGAATCTTCCTTCAATTTGGATACGCATGAAGCAAGATATGAACAGGCCTAGGATTCCTGATAGAGGGATTTAGAATTATAACTGTGTGGAAACCAGAAAGTCAGGAAACACTAAGAAGGATGCAAGTTTCGAAGATGAAGGCAGAACAGTGTCTGGAATGCAATAGATCAGAAGATTTGAAAAAGAGGTTTTTCCAAATTGAGCAGGTACTATCAATTTTGTGCCTGTTTTATCTCTTGCTGGTGCTAGCTGCCACAGTCCCGCAGATGAGCATGCCACATGCCACACTGGAACATGCCAATACACTTTCATTTTTCAGTGTTCCTAGAATTTTCACCAACATTATAGTTTGAAACTATTTCAGATAAATATATTTTGAGCATCACATTAAAATCATTGTGTTACGTTGGCTTTTTAAACACCCAAAGTGGTGAAGTGCTATTTCTAGCTGCATGTCTGTCCCTAGCTTTCAGAGCACTGTATGTTTTTATAGTCAACCCTCTCGTGTGTACTGCTAATCTCAATGTGCTTCGTGGACTCAATGTTTAGGCAGCTGTCACTGGATAGACTATTTATATTTTTCCCAGCACAAATGTCTCCTTTATGATTTAAAAATGGTTAAGGAGTATATGTAATTGTCAGTTTTTTATAGAAGCATAATTAACCTATAATATTATATTGGTTACCGGTGTGTAGCAGAGTGATTCAATATTTTTATACATTACTAAATGATGACCACAAGTCTAGTTACCATCTGTCACCATACAAAGTTATTACAATAAATAATTGTCAGTTTTTTTACTTTTTAAGCAGGGACTGAAATGTACTTTTGGGTTGTTTTTTCAATACACACATCAGCCAACATGCTCATCTAATTGTCTGTTTTGTTTGGCTTGATAATCAAGCCCCAAATGGCAATGAGAATTCAGTCACTATGGCCCACTTATTACATTCTTATTGATGAGGTTGTTCTTAATATCAACAGTATCTGTACTTTACCTTCTATTTCAGTGTCAGACTCCTCCTCACAGATGACAGATGGCATAATAGTGGATTTCAAAACCAGTGCCTCCTGGTTCCTGGGGGGACAGTTGAGGATTATGGAAATGGTTCTAGAAAAACACCACCACCTGTCACAATCTCTTTTGCAGAAACTCTAGCTCTCTGTAGGTACATAATCTGAAACAACTCCTTTGCCAGCAAGCTTCAGTGCCTCACTGTTCCACACATGGCATGGCAGGGAGCTCTACTGGCTTTCCATTGGTAAAGCATGTGCTGTTAGATATTTTGAGAGTATTATAGAGATTTGTGATTACTCATTCACATTCCTACACCTAGTCCCCATATGGACAGAGACACTCACACTATGTTGTAATATTTGTCTATTGGATTCTATCTCCCACTTTGCAAACACAACTTGGACTTGCAGTTTTATGAAAATATTTTTCCATCCTACAACCAATCATTTATATTTCTGAATATAATAAAAATACGAATGAAAAAAAATAAGTGGGATTCCAACTGGATCCAAATCCCTGGAACACATTGAAAGTGGAAATTTGTTTTGTTTTGTTTATCTGCGTCCAGAAAAAATTACAGACAGTGCTTCGCTGGCTCTACAGATAACAAAATAAATCATCTTAGCTCTCTGGAGAAATCACGGGTGTTTCCAGAGACCCTTCAGCATTATTCCAAGTAGGAGCCTGCTTTTCTCTCTTCATACCATTCCCTTTCCCGGAAACATAATAGGAAGTAACTGGAGGACTTGAGTGAGCTTCCTAAATTTTGAACCTCTCAAAGGCAGAGACTCAAGGATTCATCTTACTTTTAAAAACCTCTGCAGTACCTACAACTGCACTGTATACACGGTGTTGTAGTTGTTATTGTTTAGTTGCCAAGTCATGTCCCAGTCTTTGTGACCCTATGGACTGTAGCTTTCCCAGGCAAGAATACTGCAGTGGGTTGCCATTTCCTCCCTTAGGGGATCTTCTTGCCCAGGGATCAAATCCATGTCTCCTGCATTGGCAGGCGGATTCTTTACTGCTGAGCCCTCAGGAAAGTTGTGTGCAAGGTAGGGGGAAAAGATCTCAAAATTGTGCTTGCTAACTTGCTTCCTTTCAGGCAGTCTTGTGAACTGCTTGAAATCCTTTCTCTAACTAGTGTAGACGGTTCATCTTCACTTAAAAACTATCCCAGGTAAGACCTTTCTTAACATTTTGAGCATATTTCATAATCATTAGGTATTTACTATTTTTACTTGATGAAAGATATATTGAAGAGAGCTTACCTTCAGGAAACTTACCCATCAATAGTAAAGGGAAGTCTTCACCTTTTGAAAACTCAACAATCCATGTAAAGTAATCTATTGAGGATTTGATGCCATGATAAGTCAAGTCATGGACAGGAAATGACATTACCCATTTTGTGCCCAGTGGTCGGGGAAGATTTCCTCCCATGGGAAGCTCAGCTGGGTCTCAGGGGATTGGATGGATTTTGGAAAACAGAGATGTGAGGAGGGCCTTTTAGGAAGGATGAGGGAGCAGAGTGTAAGAGTTGGGGAGACTACAGGAAGTTTTGGGGAGAAAGTGAAGAAGACCAGTTTGACTAGAATGGTGATTTGAGAGAGTGAATCATTATAGATAAGGCTGGAAAGTACGTTAGGAGCATATTGTGGAGAATGATGAATGTAAGGTTATGCAGTTTGGACTTTGCTGTGTAAACAGAAAACCATTTGGAAGCTTTTTGAGCAAGAGAATGACACAATCTCAGTGGTAGTTTTGGAAGAGTTGATGGGGAGCCAGGTACAGGAAGAATTAAATTAGTTGGGAGGGAGCTGGGCAAAGATCAGAGGCAAGAAAAAGTGGTTAGGGTGACTGAGTCCACCTATTAATGTCCCAAGGTCCTGAAATAGGGAGTTAGTGATGGAAATACAAAGGAAGAATGAGATGCCAAACATGTTTTACTTGAATATGACAGCAGCAGGGAGTCTGTTTCGGACACAGGTAGTATTGGGCAAAATAACTGGCCTGTTTCTTACTGGGGACAAATGAGTCTTTTACCTAATTATAAGGAGACTGAATTTGGATGTCGTAAATCAGTTTTCCCATGCATCACTTTTATTCTCTGGGTACCGAAGAAAATGGGGTGTGACATCTCTAAGTTTTTCCTCAGCAGGGTTCAATTAGCCACATAAATAAATAACTTTAGCCCAGCATGCTACAAGAAGGCTGACTTTTAAATTGTTTAGTTTGGCTGATTAAATTAATTCCAGAGACTAAACATTAGATCTTCAAAGGGCATGTTTTTGCTTGGGGTACTTTGTTACAGTGGCTGAATTACATATGATCAAGCTACATGAGCTGTGGATTACAGTATTTTTTTTCCTAAAGGGCAACTCTTTGGACCAGGTTGGTGTTGCTAGACCATTCAGTCAAAGAATTCAGAATAGTTACAATTTTCCTTGTTGCCCTTGTTTAGCGCTCCCTTTCCTCTATTCCCCACCCTCATCCCATCACTTGTCTAATTCACACACTTACTGGCACCCTACCAAATATTACTGAGACTGTGTCACTCACTTGTTCAACCTCCTCAATGGTTTTGTTTATGTAGCAAAGTCCAAACTCTATAACCTTACGCTTGTGGTCCTGCACGGTATGATCCTAATTTTGTTGTTCAGTCGCTAAGTTGTGTCAGACTTTTTTGTGACTCCGTGGACTGCAGCATGCCAGGCTTCCCTGTTCTTCATTATCTCCTGGAGTATGCACAAAGTCATGTCCATTGAGTTGATGATGCCATCCAACCGTCTCATCCTCTGTTGCCCTCTTCTCATCTTGCCCTCAATCTTTCCTAACCTCCTCAATGGTTTTGTTTATGTAGCAAAGTCCAAACTCTATAACCTTACGCTTGTGGTCCTGCACGGTATGATCCTAATTTTGTTGTTCAGTCGCTAAGTTGTGTCAGACTTTTTTGTGACTCCGTGGACTGCAGCATGCCAGGCTTCCCTGTTCTTCATTATCTCCTGGAGTATGCACAAAGTCATGTCCATTGAGTTGATGATGCCATCCAACCGTCTCATCCTCTGTTGCCCTCTTCTCATCTTGCCCTCAATCTTTCCCAGAATCACGGTCTTTTTCAATGAGTCAGCTCTTTGCATCAGGTGGCCAACGTATTGGGGCTTCAGCTTCAGCGTCAGTCCTTCCAATGAATATTCAGGATTGATTTCCTTTAGGATTGACTGGTTTGATCTTGCTGTCTAAGGGACTCTCAAAAATCCTCTCCAGTACCACAGTTTGAAAGCATCTGTTCTTCAGTATTCAGCCTTCTTTATGGTTCTATCTAGTTTTAGGATTCATAATATGCAATAAATGATTCTAGTATTTTCTTAATTATTGTATTTATACTAAATGAATACAATAATATAGACTAGGGAATCTGAACATTAAACTAGGCTATATAATCTGAATTTCAATTTCAGGTCAATGTAAAAAAATTCACTTTCATATTTTGAGTTTCAAATTTTTAGTTTTTTGTTTGTGTATTTGTTATAGGATTTCTGAGTATGAAAGGAATCAGCTTAGCTATTCTTTTTAATGACTATAAATTTTAAAGAAATTAATTTATTAATACCTAGCTTTCTTTCTAGAACTAATTTATGGCAGTTTATAGTGCTATATAAAATATGCCAAGACAGCATAATTTAAAGTAGGTGAGATAGAAGAAGTCAAATGTGTACATCTTCATGACCTTGGATTAGGGAATGATTTCCTAGATATTCCCATAAACATACGCAACCAAAGAAAAACAAATAAAATAGACTTCATCAAAATTAAAATTTTCTGTGTTTCAAAGGACTTTATCAAGAAAGTGACAACGCCACTAATAAAATAGGAGAAGATATATGCAAATCATATATCTGATAAGGATTTATTAGTCAAAATAAAGAACTCTTACAACTAAACAAAAATATACAACCTAATTTAAAAACGGACAAAGGGTTTAGATATCTTTCTCCAAAGAAGATATATAAATGGACAATAAGTGCATGAAAATGTGTCAAAATCATTAGTCATTAGGGAAATAAAAATCAAAATTATCAGACACCACTTCACATCACCTAGGATGGTTACAATAAAAAAAAGGTAAGAAGTGTTGGTGAGGATGTAGAAAAATTGGAACTCTAATACACTGCTAGTGAGAACGTAAAATGGTACAGTCATTTTGGAGAACAGTTTGGCAGTTTATCAAAAAGTTCAATATAGAATTACCATATGACCTAGAAATTCCACTCTGAGCTATAGAACCAAGAGGATTAAAAACAGATGTCAATGCAAAATCCTGAACATGAATGCTTATGGCAGCATTATTCATAGTCAAAAATACAAGAACTCAAATGTGCTTCGGCTGGTGCACTGATAAATGAAATGTAGTATATCCATACAATAGGATGTTTTTCAGCATTAAAGATAATGAAGCACTGATATATACTACATGGAGGAATCTTGAAAACATGCTAAGTCAAAGAACCCAAACATAGAAAGTCACGTTTTGTATAATTCCGTACGTATGAAGTAACTTGGATAGGTAAATTCATGGAAACAGGAATAGATTAATAGTTTCCAGGGACTGGAGGTGGTGGGCAAGGGGAAATGGGGGAGTGACTGCTAGTGTATACAAAATTTCTTTTTGGGTAATGAACATGTTCTGGAATTAGATAGTGGTGACGGCTATACAAATTTTTGAATATGCAAAAAACCAATGAAGTGTATACTTTAAAAATTAATTAATTAATTGAATTTTGGCTGCACTGGGTCTTCATTACCGGGCATGGGTTTTCTCCAGTTGAGACAAAGGGTGGCTGCTCTCTTGTTGTGGGCAGGCTTAGCTGTTCCATGGCATGCGGAATCTTCCCAGACAAGAGATTGAACCTGTGTCCCTTACATTGGCAGGCAGATTCTTTACCACTGGACCGCCAGGAAAGTCCAAGTGTATACTTTCAAGAATGAGTTATGGTATTTATATTTCAAAAGCAAAGTGGATGAGAAAATTGAAACAAGTATATAGATATAAAGTGGACCTAGGAATAAACCTCGTGTTAGCCTCTAAAGATCCATATACTTGCTATTAATGGGCTATGAACCTAACTCCAATTAACTTACAGTTCAGCTTACATAATTCATTAGTCCAATAGCTCAGGATTTTTTTATGGTAACTGACCTTAGCCTACTCATCCATTTCACTCGAGGTGGAATTTTGTACTTCAGTAAAGGAAACAGCACTCCAGCTATTTATATTTCACATTTTGCTACATTCTTTATATACACATTATTTGGGAAAAGAAACATAACCCTGCCGTGTGAACAGTAAAACAGTTTTTGAATGAAGAATGAAAGGCCACTGAATGAGGCTGATATATTTGTATGAATGTTTGCTCTTATAATAATACCTCTGTCCTCAAAGTGTTTATATTCTAGTGAAGCAGCTAGAAGAATGAGGAAACTGTTATTTTTAATTTGATTTACAGTTTTGCCCAATAATTGTACTGACCATGCCAAATAACATGGCTTTTTACTGGTAGGAAGTAGACCATAAGACAAAAGGATGCGAAAAGAGTTTGGAATAGAAACATCTGCTCCACCAAAATGTTGACTTTTCTCTATTTCTCATAACACTGTAGTGTGGTATCATTTTCTCAGGCCTAGGTTTAAGAAACACCATGGATTTAGGACCAGACTCCATTCCTTAGCTGTGCCACAAAGTTTCCTGTGCTGTATGTCCTGAGAGCAGCTATGGACATTCAGAGTCAGACGACTTAAAAGCAGTCACACTTTCTGTTACAATTTGGGAATCAGGCTGTGAAAACTACTTCAAGACTGTTTCCCCACCCCCCACCCCGGGTGTTTTCATACCATAGACAATTCAGTTCAGTTCAGTCGCCCAGTCGTGTCCAGCTCTTTGAGACCTCATGAACTGCAGCACCCCAGGCCTCTCTGTCCATCACCAACTCCTGGAGTTCACCCATAACCCATGTCTCTTGAGTTGGTGATGCCATCCAACCATCTTATCCTCTGTCGTCCCCTTTTCCTCCTGCCCTCAATCTTTTCTAGCATCAGTGTCTTTTCAAATGAGTCAGCCCTTTGCATCAGGTGGCCAAAGTATTGGAGTTTCTTTCAGCTTCAACATCAGTCCTTCCAATGAACACCCAGGACTGATCTCCTTCAGAATGGACTGGTTGGATCTCTTTGCAGTCCAAGGGACTCTCAAGAGTCTTCTCCAATACCACAGTTCAAAGGCATCAATTCTTCAGTGCTCAGCTTTCTTTATAGTCCAACTCTCACATCCATACATGACCAGTGGAAAAACCACAGCCTTGACTAGACGGACCTTTGCTGACAAAGTAATCTCTCTGCTCTTCAATATGCTGTCTAGTTTGGTCATAACTTTCCTTCCAAGGAGTAAGTATCTTTTAATTTCATGGCTGCAGTCACCATCTGCAGTGATTTTGGAGCCCAGAAAAATAATGTCAGCCACTGTTTCCCCATCTATTTGCCATGAAGTGATGGGACCAGATGCCCTGATCTTCGTTTTTTGAATGTTGAGCTTTAAGCCAACTTTTTCACTCTCTTTCACTTTCATCAAGAGGCTCTTTAGTTCTTCTTCACTTTCTGCCATAATAATTAGATCTGGACATATTAGACCTGAAACCCTTCCTGTTTTTAAAAAGGTCCTCATTTACCTGGGGCCTTGATGTTGTCCCAAAGTTTGATGGTATGATCAGCTTTGAGATCAGGGTGGTGGCGCCAAGTTGAATGGAATGCCCCAGCATGTTGGAGCTCAGGTTATACCTATAAATTGAAACCTCTGGAGGCAGACAGTGAGTACCCTGGGAGGAACACTGACTTTGGAGTCATCCTGATTTCGTACTCTGCCAATTTTTAGCTGCAAGAACTTGGTCAAATACTTTTCCTAAGCCTCATTTTACTCATTGGCAAAATACGTAGGAGCAAGGGAATGGAGTGATGATGACCCTATGGACTGTAGCCCACCAGGCTCCTCTGTCCATGGGATTCTCCAGGCAAGAATACTGGAGTGGGTTGCCATGCCCATCTCCAGGGGATCTTCCTGACCCAGGGATCGAACCTGTGTGTCTTACATCTCCTGCACTGGCATTGGGAGGCAGGTTCTTTACCACTAGTGCCACTTGGGAAGCCTGGAATGATGATTAAAGGAGCTAAGACATTAAAGGTGCTGACCACAGTGCCTGCACAGAGTAAATGACAGTGTTGCAGTACCTGGAACCAGTGCTTGCAGGGGCTCAGCAATTAATTGTTGAATGAATGAATGATCAGACTCCTAACTGCAGGCTGGAAACATTACTTTAGGAACACTTGAAAAAGTGAGAAGAATAGAGGAAAACATAATATGGACACAGATATACTTCTACAATTTTGCTATACTTGCTTCAGCTTTTATAAGAAATAAAATGCCATAAATATAGCGGGATGGAGCTATGCAGCCCTCTCAAATCTCTTTCCTCTCCTCTCCCCAGAGATAATTGTGATCATGAATTGTTAACGCTGCTTTTAGAGTATTCCTAAGTATATATGTAAATGAAAAACATACACCACCACTTTGTTTCTTTCCATCTTTATATAAAAGCATTATGTACTACTTGCTTTTTTTTTTTTTTTTTTTTTGCTCACCATTATATCTTTGAGATTAGTTCATGATGAATAGGTTCCTGTAGTTTATTCATTTTCTTCTCCCTGCCTTATAAGGCATTTTGTGACATATGCATGTCAAGTTGCTTCATGTCCAACTCGTTGTGACCCATGGACTGTAGCCCACCAGGCTCCTCTGTTCATGCGATTCTCCAGGCAAGAATACTGGGGAGGGTTGCCATTACCTTCTCCAGGGGATCTAAGGCAAGTATTTTATGACTATATTGATTTATCCTTTCCCGGTATTGATGAATATTTAGGTGCCTCCTAGTTTCTTGCTATTATAACAGTTATGCATTAAACATTCTTATGCATCTCCTCTTGATGCAGGGTGCATAAACAGAAGAGGAGCTGTTGGGGCTTTGGGCTTCCATTTTATTAAAAATTTGCTCTCCAAGGTATGTTACCAGCAGTATAAAAGCATTCCTATTTCTCCATTAATTGGTCAGTGCTTGCCATTGTCAGGTTTGAGTATGAAAATGATAACCCACTTTAGTTTTAATTTGTATTTTTCTAAGTACTGATGAGTATAAACAGCACCTGTTTATACATTTATATAAAATCATTTGTTTTCCCTCAATCGTAAGTTGCCTATCAATATCCTTGTGTATGCATGCTAAGTTATTTCAGCCATGTCTGACTCTTTGCCACCCAGTAGACTGTAGCCCTCCAGGCTCCTCTGTCCATGGGATTCTCCAGGCAAGAATACTGGAGTGGGTTGCCATGCCCTCCTCCAGGGGATCTTCCCGACCCAGGAATCAAACCTGCATCCTCTGTGGTTCCTGCATTGGCAGGTGGATTCTTTATCGAGTATTACTGATTTGTAGGTGTTTATAAGTTCTAGATGACTGATTCTCTATCACTGTTTTACAAATCTCTCTGTTTCCCACAGTTAGTTCACACTCTGTCCTATCACATTTCCCATAACTTTCCAGTCTTCATTAAACCTCGCGAGAACACCAGACTGGTTCAGAGAACAGACAGCTGGTCACCAGAGGTGGGGACTGGGGGATAGTGGGTAGGTAAAATGGATGAAGGGGTCAAAAAGTACAAACTTCCAGTTGTAAAACAGGTCCTGAGGGTGTAATATACAACATGATGACTCTAGCTAATAATACTTATTGTATATTTGAAAGCTGCTGAGAGTATTTTTAAATGTTCTTATCACAAGAAAAAATTGTGACTGTGGTGAAGGATGTTAACTAGACTTACTGCAGTGATCGTTTCATAGTATATATGACTGTTGATTCATTGTGTGGTACACCAGAAACTAGTATGTCAATTATATCTGAACTGAAAAACAAACTAGCATAAAAAACCCTCAGATTTAAACAAGGGTAGCACATGGAACTGTATTCTAGATTCTATGATAAACCATAATGGAAAAGAGCATGAATGTATAGGGAATTCCTAGTGATCCAGTGGTTAGGACCCCATGCTTTGACGACAGGGGACATGAATCCCATCCCTGGTCAGGGAGCTAAGATCCCGCATGCCGAAAGAAAAGAGAGACTATGTATGTGTGCGTATGTGTATAACTGAATTGTTTTGCTGTAGAGGAGAAATTAACACAATGTTTTAAATCAACTGTGCTTCAATAAATTAAAACAAACAAAACCACGCTGAGGTTTGGCCATTTCTCTAGGTCTTCATTTTCTTATGGGGGCTCCTGAGTCACAGACGCTGATGCTAAGTAAATCTGCATGGTTTTCCTTTGTTAGTCTGTCTTTTGTTACAGAGACCTAACCAAGAGCCTGAAATGGGTAGAGGAAAGACGTTTTTCTTTTGCTGTGTATCCTACAATTCTATAGTCTGCTTTTTTGATCTCGTGTCGAAACACAAATAGAAACTTCTGAATTGTCACCTGAAATTTTGTCTTGTCCCTAAGGTGAAACTATTCGTTCTTAGTGAAAACTTTTAAAATATTTGTTAGCTTTCTGTGGTGGGTGATACCACATGTTTATCTCAATATGCCAGCAGATTCTCTTCAGAGAAGATGGCAAGGAGATGAAATGGGCTGATCGATTTGTTTATGTCCTGAGGCATGTCAGCCTCCCAAGGGGAGGTAAATGTCTTTGATAATGACATTTTTGAGATTCTGGAGAATTTGGAGGGGTTGCTTTATTGCTGTTATTTATAAGAATTCATGTTTAACGTTGTTTTTGCAAGGAGACAGTGTTGCTGTAAGTCACAAAACCTTTCTGCCCACTGGCAAAATGAAGCAGTTTTATGAAAACTGCAGAAAATAGCTTTCCCACATACTTACAACAGCTGTTTCGTTTCATTTTGTAACAGCAACAAATCTCTATGCCTATCCCTAAAACTTTTTATAGATCACACACTCGTATTCCTTGGAGTTGGAAAAAAATAAATGCAATGTACAAATGCATGGAAAGGAAATGAAGTCGATTCTTACAACCCAGATAGTGTCTGTGGACATTTATAGACAAAAAAAAAGTGATAATATGTAGGACTTCCATCTGCCCAGTACCTGCCGAAAGCCGAGACTTCTCCCTTTTCTGACACCCAACACGTCTCCCCCAAAAGAGTGTCTGTATTCTTCCAGAAGAAATGCACTCCATTTCTCCTAAAGGGTTATTCTCTACACACCATCTTGCCCTTTAGATTTTTACACTTGAAAGTCTGCGTGCAGGTTTTGTTACACCTGAGCATGTAGATATGTGGAGTCCTTATTAATGGCGGTATCCCATTTATCATATGGGTGGTCTGAATTTTAGAAAACATTTTTATTTTTTATTTATTTGGCTGTGCAGGGTCTTTGTTATGGCATGTGGGATCTAGTTCCCTGACCAAGGATCAAGCCTGGGCCCCCTGCACTGGGAGCATGAAATCTTAGCCACTGGACCACCGGGGAGGTCCTTGGTCTACATTTTTTTTTAAATTTTTAAATCTAGTGCCATAGTCTCTATTAATGGGTATTTAGATGTCTCTAGGCTTTCTTTTGATTTCTGTTTTGGTTTGGCTTTTTCCATGTTATGCTATAGGAAACATCTTCATGCATGTATCTTTGGCCCATTTGTTCTGGTGCATCTATAGGGTGTTAGTCACTCTCTCGTGTCCCACTCTTTGTGACTCCATGGGCTGTAGCCCACGAGGCCCCTCTGTCCATGGCATTCTCCAGGCAAGAATACTGGAGTGGGTTGCCATGTTCTCCTCCAGGGGATCTTCCTGACCCAGGGATTGAACCTGGGTTTCCCTTGTATTGAGAAAATTCCCTGGAGAAAGGAATGGAAACCCATTGGAATAGTCTTGCTTGGAGCATGCCATGGACAGAGGAGCCTGGCAGGCTACAAGCCATAGGGTGGCCAAGAGTGGAACACGACTGAGTGACTAACACTAACTAACCATCTGTAGGGTAAATTGCTAGTGGGGCAATTTGTGTGTTCACCAGTTATGTGCTTTTCAAGTTCTTCAGTTTTAATACTGGAGATTAAAAAAATATATTCCCAAATGCTCATTTTGGAGTAAAGGCCTGATGCTAGTTGAGAAAGATTTCATTTTTTTTCAAAAAAATAGTATTGAGTTATTTTGTGTGGCTGGGAGTGGAGAGAAAAAAGAGAAACCTAATTTTACTCCTGGTGCATCTAAATATGTGAAAATGTAGGGTATGTTTTTAACGGAATATGCTTCTCTGGTCTAAGAGAACACACAGGCTCATTAACTTGCAGACATTGGAGATCTGGTGGCTGATACCCGGTGGGCTGGGTCAGGTGACCGCCCTCACTGGCACCTTAAATCTCTGCTTAGGGTTAGACCCTAAGGCCCTCCAGGTGAGGTCTAGCTTGAGGACGTCTTCATGAAGTGTGCCTGCTGTGTTCACGCGAGGAAGGCAGGACTTTTTAGAGCTCCTCAAGCCCTGTCCTCTTTTAGGGTGCGAATGCTCTTTACCTTGGAAGGCCTTCAAAGGCTAGTACAGAATAAATGCCTTTCAGTGTAGCTTCTAGAAAAGGATGGGTAAGAGAAGGGATATGGCAGAGAAAAGGACAGGCCCGGTGCTAGGGAGTGTCTACTGCCAAGGCAACTTTGCTTGTTTTATCTTTAGGTGAAAGCAGGAGGGGAACTGAATTTCTCCAGGTTTAAGAATTCCTGGCTTAAAGACTTCAGTGTAAGACAAGACACCATAAAACTCCTAGAAGAGAACATAGACAAAACATTCTCTGACATAAATCATAGCAGTATTTTCCTAGGTCAGTCTCCCAAGCCAAAAGAAATAAAAGCAAAAATAAATAAATAAGACCTAATCAAACTTACAAGCTTTTGCCCAGCAAAGGAAACTGTCAACAAAATGAAAAGACAACTCATAGAATGGGAGAAAATATTTGCAAATGATGCAGCTGACAAGGGCTTAATTTCCAAAATATACAAAGAGCTTATATAGCTCCATGTCAAAAAATCAACAACAACAAAACAAAAAACACAACAACAAACAACTGAATCAAAAAATGGACCAAATACTTAAAGAGACATTTCTCCAAAGAAAACAGATGGCCAAGAGGCGCGTGAAAAGGTGCTCAGCATTGCTGATTATTAGAGAAATGTAAATCAAAACTACAGTGAAGTATCACTTCATACCAGTCAGAATGGCCAGTATCAAAAAGTCTACAATTAATAAATGCTGCAGAGGGTGTAGATAAAAGGAAACCCTGCTACACTGTTGATGAGAATGTAAAATGGTACAGCCACTGTGGAAAACAGTATGGAGATTCCTTAAAAAACTAAAAATACAGTTATCACGAAAGTAAAAGTGAAGAGAAGTCATTCAGTCGTGTCCAACTCTTTGCGACCTGTGGACTGTAGCCCACCAAACTCCTCTGTCCGTGGGATTCTCCAGGCAAGAATACTGGAGTGGGTTGCCATTTCCTTCTCCAGGAGATCTTCCCGACCCAGGGATTGAACCCAGGTCTCCCACACTGCAGGCAGACACTTTAACCTCTGCACCACCTGAGACAGCAGTTCCACTATGGGGATAAAAACTCTAATTAAAAAAGATACATGCACCCAATGTTCATAGCAGCCCTATTTACAGCAACGTAGACATAGAAGCAACCTACATGTCTATCAAGAGATGAACAGATAAAGAAGATGTGGTATATATATTTATTGTGCATCTATATATATATACACATATATACATACATGCTTACATACACAGATGGAATAGTACTCAGCCATAAAGAAGAAGAAAATTTTGCTGTTTCCGACAACATGGACCTAGAGATTATCATACTGAGTAAATCAGACTGAGAACGACAGATATCATATGGTATCACTTACAAGTAGAATCTAAAAAAATGATATGAGTAAACTTATTTACAAAACAGAAATAGACTCACAGACATGGAAAACAAATTTGTCGTTACCAAAGGGGAAAGGGGCGGGGATAGATTAGGAACTTGAGATTAACAGACACAGACACACAAAGTATTTCCTTGCTTCCATATAGATGATAATGACAGAGATGATAGTTCCTATTTGAGGTGCTTTACATGTAGGCTTGTGCTCTTGTATACATTTTCCTCGGATGCTCACAGTGACTCTGTTTTACAGATGAGGAAATTGAGTCCCAAGAAGTCAAGTAACATACTCAAGTCACACAGCTAGTAAGAACTGGGAGCCATGAGGAATCGCTTATTAAGGGCTCTCTCTGCTGCACACTAATAAAGAGCATGTAACTTAAATACCATCAGTAGCCTTCCAGTTGTGAAATGAGGGGTCTTCCTTTTAAAAAGTGATTGAAAGTTTGGACAAGAGGCAATCGGAATTGTTAAAAAGTAATCTTTTCAGAAAAAGATGAAACCTTGGCTCTCCTACAGATATCAAAATGAGCACATGTTGACAGTTTTGTTTTACTCATTAATCAACAAAGGAACCATGCAGATGTTATAACCAGTTCAAAAGAGAATTGAAACCACATACATTTCTAGATCTGGAATTTTGAAACAAATATGTAAATAGAAGCAAACTGATTTTTACATGCAGTCAGAAGGAAGACAGTTGAAACCTCTTCCAGACTCTCCAGTGATGGCATCTCTCAGTTTAATCTATAAACAAAGAGGTGCAAAGAATTCAAAGACAATTCAGGCTAAAATCAGATAACCCTGAAGTGTGTATTGTATATAGACAATGCGTAGTTTTCTACTGAAACACAAATTCGTCTCTACGCAATTTATGTAGGCTTGTCAGACCGGCTGAAAGGGCAGAGAGACTGTCTCCATGGTAGGTGGGTGGTAAGGAGGAAGATGGGTAAGAGTCAGAAAGGAAGACTGATGGTTTTTCTCAAAGTTTTGAAAAGGTCAAGATGCACACTGAGCTTTCTCTACAGTCCTTTTGTGCTGGCCTGGCTCGACCTGCTAGAATAATTCCATCCAGCTTGCCCTCCCAGGTCGCAACCTGCGCTCTCATTTTTTTCTGTTTCAGTCATTAAAGTTTGCCTGCCCCTCATTCCATTTCCCGAGACCCCCACATTCGGCCAAGCTACACTTTGTTCTCTTAGATAGTCTGAATATTTTTACAGGGGCCTGTCTTTATCATTGTGTGTCCCTCCTGGCATAACTGTCCCCTGTCCGATGGGACTCTGGTCCTCTTCTGAGCCTGCCTCCCCTGGGTATCCCTGTCCTTTGGATCTATCACTTTGTCTTCCTCACCCAAATCCTTAGAAAGGACTGAATAAGAAAATCTCATTAGGGTGCATTTTCATAATTACCGCAGCCCTGGGGCTATGCACTGTGATAGGTGCTAGGCTCAATAGCTTCGGTAGGAGTTCATGGTCTGCTGGCGAGACAGCCGTGTAAATAATCATTATGGTATCGTGTGCTCAATGCTATGGTGAGGTATGTGTGTCTCAAGCTAGGATCACAGAAGGAGAGGTTAGCTCAGCTTGAGCTGGGTCTGAAGCACCAGCGGGATTTTGCTGGGGGAAAGGGACTAACCCAGGAGCTGCCCCCACCTCCCCCGCCTCTCCTGGCCAGCCATGTGGCAGGCCACTCTTCCTCTCTGCTCTTTCAGCTCTGCATCTGCCCAGGCAAGGACAAAGTGTCTTTGGCACCAGTGGGATTCCAGTAAGCACAATCATCTGGGGTAAAAGAAATGCCAGGAAAGCAAAATTTCCTCTTCCACTTGCCCCTTAGAGTGTGTGCGCGTTCAGTCACTGTATCCGACTCTTTGAGACTCCGTTGTCTATAGCCCGCCAGGCTTCTCTGTCCATGGGATTTCCCAGGGAGGCTTACTGGAGTGGGTTACCATTTCCTCCTCCAGGGGATCTTCCCAACCCAGGGATCAAACTCGAGTCTGCTGCATCTCCTGCATTGGCAGGTGGGTTCTTTACCACTGTGCCGCTTGGGAAGCCCTAAAATGTGTGTGTGCCTGTGTGTAAATATGAGTTGGAAACTGGGAGTAAATGACAACTATTTAAAAATTTTTCTTAATGAGGCTATTGGATAGATTTAGAAGTTTTAATCTGTGGAATTTTATCACACACACACAAATGTGACTAAATCTTGACATCTGATTTTAAGGTTTAAAATGATCCTCTAAGAGCACTTAGTTACCCTCCAGGCCCACCTGCCTATTCATCAAGGACGTCCTTCAGACTGATCTATCTGCATAAAGCCGGGGGCCATCTCTGGGCATATGCTTGGAAGTAAGTGCTCAGTGGGGCCCCACTGACTGGAAGGAGTCCACAAACTATCCTCCCAAGAATGTAAAAGAGCTTATTTCTGAGGTCCAGGAGATTTTCCTGTGCTGCCTTCAGTCCTGAGAAGTGAAGGTCACCTGTGAGGGAGTCCCTGCTAAGTAAGGAAGCTGTCCCAGAAGGGATCAAGCCAGGAACGTGTTTGGAAAAGAGCACAGTTAATCCCCATTACCACCAAATCAGAGCTGGAAAAGCTACTTGATCTATTAATAAACGGTGTGGCCACCCTCCTTATCTTAGCTGAGCACAGTTTCCCATCACTTTGTAGAGCAACCTCTTTTAGAGTAACTGACATTCAGTGGGAGCCAGATTTATCGGGCGGGCTGACGCCGGCTCAGAGTAGAGATTGGGGTCTCAGACATTCTGTGTTTGGGGTTTAGCCATGCTAGGAAGGGTTTTCATTGAGGCACACTATTAACTGTCCTTGTTGGTTTGCTCATATGGCTGGAGTTGTGAAGACTGAAGGTAAACAGTAGGCAAATGCCCGAGAAGGGGTAGGAGGGATGGTGTTTCATGGTTCATGTGGTATGGAAAGTAGATTTGGTTTCTTGTTTTAAGATTAAAGTTTTCATGCTTGCTGTTTTTCATTTGAGTTTTCCCTAGTCTTGCTACATCCATAAGGACCCTGGGAGAAAGGAGATAAATGAGGAACTTTCAAGTGGATAAGCACTGTGATTCAAAGGCTACTGGAAACCGTTCTTTCCTAAAGATGTCTCTGCATTCTTGCTCACTGAACAGAGAGCCCTTTGAGGTTCCAAGAAGCCCTATGAAAACATGTTACTAAAGAAAGGTCTTTCTTCATGGTGCAGTTTATAGGGTTGATTGTTAGAATTATCCTAAAGGAATGGAAGAAAAAGCAGGTATGTTTGATTACAGAACGGAGATTCTGAAAACGTCTAACCATCGGAAAGTAATTTGTTCAGAGAGGCCACCAGAAGGCCCAGACTTCAGCCAGAGCAGCCAGCCCAATGGGTTTTCAGAAGATAAGAGTCTAACAGACACAAATATCTCTTTTCTGCTTCTTGTGGCTTTCTATACCACACACACTCTGATACAAGGATGGACATCCTTATTGCTGCCGTACCTAGAATTATCCCGTGAGCCTGACACCAGTGATGAGAAGACCACTAATCTCTCACAATCCTCCAAGCAGGGGTGAGGTCAGTGGCCTTGACAGGTCACTTCACCCAGGGATCTGAAGATGGGAGGGAAGGGTAAGGACAGGACTGGGCTTCAAGCTCGAGCCTTGTATGGCCCTTTCACTATCTCAGTAACCTTGGGCAATGTCCTGCAGTTCATAAGACAGCAGAGATTTTTCTTCTCAGGGTTATTAAGGTTCAGCTGAGATCACTGATGTAAACTGCCCTGTACAGTATCTTGGGCATTGTAGCTAATCAAAAAGTGTTTACTGGACTTTTTAATGGAGAGAGCCTATGTAGTTAATTTTCAGCCCCTGTGAAACTATAGCAAACATAAATCCTGCCATTTAAAGCAAGGAAATCAATGTTCTTTGAGAGGAAGGTGTAGAATCTATTGGCTTCTCATTATGTTTCCTACTTTTCATTATATTCCAGACTTTTCTTGCCGAGTTTGCTATCTGCTGGCTGGTCATTATTATATAGCATACACGTGTGAACAAAAAATTCAAGCAACATGCGGGATATTCAATGAAACGAGCATCCTGTGACCCCACTTACACTCTGCATAGGCAGCCAATGTTGTTTCTTTCATCTTCCACAAATTTTTCTTGCACGTACATGCCTATGTATCTTGTTGTCTACTCATATGAGAACAATCCAGACACACTCTTCTACACCTTGTTTTTTCCATAACTTGACATCACATAATATGGTTAACACAGAGCTAGATTATTTGGAAGATCATAGGCAAAAACGGGAGGAGAACTGGTGATTCCAGAACAAGAGTGTGTTTGGTTTAAGAATCTAGGACTTGGGCACCTTTAAAGCTGCAAGGGATTTAATTATATTCCTTTGGCTTCTTGTCTGTTCCCCCTGGAGGACCTTCTGGGTTAATTATGGGTCCCAGGGACACTTGGCAGACAGGCTGCTACATTGCTGTTCCACAGAGGTAATTAATCATCCAGCCCGAACCAGGAGAAAATGCTTCATCTCGTGTCCTCATTACCAAGAGCTTCAGGAGAAGGAAAATTTTCTGACAAAATGGAGCCACATGTGATTTCTTTTAGAATCATATAGCAGGTGATAATAAAGGTGTTTCCATATTGCATTTCCTATTGTAAAATAGGAGAAAGGAGTATGTGTGATGTATATGTGTGTGTGTGTGTGTGTGTGTGTGTTGAGGGTGGGGCACAAATCACTTGACTCTTTGGAGTCATCTGTTGATAATTTGGAAGTTTTATTCAAAGGGATACTAGGTGTCTACTTATTTCCCCTCTTTCCACCATCCTGCCTTCTTTAAATATCATAAAATTCTAGTTAGAAGTCCATTACACCTTAAGCTTATACAGTGCTGTGTGTCAATTATATCTCCATAAAACTGGAAGGAAAAAAATCCTAGTTTGAAGATTTATTCATGGTACCTGTTTCAGTGGTACTCAACTGGAGGCAGTTTTATCCTCCAGGGAACACTTGGCAATGTCTGAAGACATTTTAAAATAATTTATTTTTATTTTTGGTTGCACTGTGAGTGGACTTTCTCTAGTTGTGATGAGTGGGAGGATACTCTCTGGTTGCTATGCTTGGGCTTCTCATTGCAGTGGCCTCTCTCTTTGCAGAGCATGGGCTACAGTTGCCCGAGGCACATGGAATCTTCCCAGACCAGGGATCGAAACTGTGTCCCTTGCATTGGCAGGCAGATTCTTACCCACTGTACCACTTGGGAGTCCTGAAGACATTTTTGGTTGTCACATCTCGGGGGCAGATGCTGCTGGAATTCAGGAAGCAGAGTCCAGTGATGTTTGTTGCTTTACATCCTACAAGGCATAGACATCCCCACGACAAAAGAATTATTGTACTCCAAATGTCAGTGATGTTGAGGTTGAGGAATTCTAGCTGATTCATCTAGAGTCCACCACACTCTCTGCAGGATATCAGTTTTCTTGGTTTTGTATATTTCTTAGGACCTCAAACATCCCTTCCAGCTGTTAGATTCTCAGACTCTCTTCAGATCAGTAAATAAAGGTATCCATGCAGAACAGTTTGTTGCTCCTAACAAACACTAATGGCAAGAATTAACCCATTGGTCAAGTATTCATAGAGGAGGCCTCTCACTTGCCATAGTGTCCCCAGCCCCAGCATCCTACTCCCCAGTAGCAGGAGTTCAGCAGACAGCAGTGAGTGGATGAGATTCTATGACGCTTTGGCATTAGCTGGTCAGCTTGCAGCGGTGATGTGAGCAGAAATCTGGTACCAGCATATACGTTGCTTCATGGTGACTGTGACTACCATGTCCACATGGCAGCTCCATGTCCACATGGCAGGTTTCCTTAGCGAAGCTCACCATTTCCCCTGCGTTTTCCTGCTGCATCTGTGACGAGCAGTTCCAAGCAGCGCAAGCAATTACAGAAGAAATTTATACGTATCCGGCATCTGCAGAAGCAGCTAGTGTGTAATGAACTCAGCCTTGGAGATCTGCATAAAAACCACTCAGGCAGAGGATCATTTGTTCTTGGAGCTTTAAAGGACTTAATTTTATCTTGGATTCCCAAATCATTGACATTGTTGAAATAGGATTTCTGGTGTGGCAGGTTTAATGACCTTAATACCATGTATGTTTAAGATGAAGTCCATCAATAGGAAGACAAGTGATTATACTTAAGAAAACATCCCTTATAAGTTCAGGAGGTGGTGGTCCCTACGTAAGAAACTTAGGAAAATATATTTACATTGACTTTGTTTCTTTTTTCTTTGGGGTGCTGTGGGGAAGTGTTTTCTTCTTTCTTTCTCTCTACTAATTTTGGACCCCTATCTATGGCAAACCATCAGAACTTGCTACTTTACTTAGACTCTAACTAAAGAGTGTCAGCTGGAGCTGGAGAAATGGTTTTAATTCTGCGCATAAATGATGGAAGGATCATTTTCTTTATGTGGAGGGACATGGAAGATGATGACAAAAGAGTCTATGTTTTCTCTGCTTGCTGTGTGCTAAGTTGCTTCAGTCCTGTCCGACTCTTTGTGACCCAATGGACTGTAGCCTGCCAGGCTTCTCTGTCCAAGGGATTCTGCAGGCAAGAATACTGGAGTGGATTGCCACGCCCTCTTCCAGGGGATATTCCCGACCCAAGGATCAACCCTGCATCTCTATGTCTCCTCCATTGGCAGGTGGGTTCTTTACCACTAGCATCAGCTGGGAAGCCTTTCTCTGCTTATTGGAGAGCTATTCTCCTGGTCTGGAGGACTTCAGCAGACAGCCGAAGACAGGAAAGAGTGACTCCAGGGGTGGATGGAACATGGACTTCCAGTAGGACCAGAGAGCTTTTCTGCTTTATCCTTACACCACCCTTGTGTAGAAATTCTTGATTTTTCTGGTTGGTAAGCATATCCTTATACCACCCTTTTGTAGAAATCCTTGATTGTTCTGGTTGGTAAGTAGAGGGAGAAATAGAAACTTTTGTGACCTGGCTCCATGATGGTGGGTCCACATCACGATGGGAATCGAATGTGACTGCTCTGTCCTGTGTACCGAACTCTTAAGATGAATATCAAGGGCAATCTATAACATGCTCATTGCATTTATGCCTTTTTCCACATTGTATTGAGTTAGTCGAAAAGTTCGTTCGGGTTTTTCCATGACATCTTATGGGGAAATCTGAACTAATTTTTTGATCAATACAATATCTCTGTTCACATTTTTCTTTTTCTTAGTATGCAAATGAAAGAACTCAGAAGTCTATTTGGTTGAAAATTGAAATTTATTGTTCAGAAGAAATGTTTTCTTTTGGTGGATGAACCTCAATTTTAAGGTTAACTAGCCCCCAAACTCCAGGATTTAAATCTGTTATTCATAGGGAACTCTGCTCAATGTTATGTGGCAGCATGGATGGGAGGGGCATTTGGGGAGAATGGATGCACGTGTATGTATGGATGAGGCCCTTTGCTGACCACCTGAAACTATCACAACATTGTTAACTGGCTATACTCCAATACAAAATAAAGCGTTTAATAGAAATAAACAGTACTGTAGGTTTGTTCTAGAAAGGAAAGGCCATGGTGAGAGCCGAGGTCAGGAAGGACCCCTCTGCACTTTGTCCTCCTTGGAGAAATGACTTGTGTGTGAGCACTGGGCGGTTTTACCCACTGCGCTAAGTGAGCCTCAAGGTTAGCCTGGGTCGCTTATCAGGGAGGAGGTGTTATGAGGAAATACGTGTCTTTTCAGGAATGTAACTTGGTTTTTGTTTTGTTTTACTAAGTGTGTTCTTACTAGGAAAAAAGCAGAAGATTCCTGAATTCCCAGGCTTGTCCCTTTCTTGCAGCTGAGTTTTGCTGGGAAAGAATTGAAGGAAGAGGGCTGAATACTAATCCTAGGTGTGTTTGTGAAAACTAATGGTGTTTGGCTAGCTAATTAGGAGGAAAGGGCAATGCTCCCTAAGTAGAGCAACTAAGATGTCTGGAATTTTCTTTCTTGGCTCTCTCTCCCAACTCCCTTGGCCCTCAGCCTGTCTGGGAAATCTTTTTGCCTTTTTTTCCCCCTGCATCAAATAAGAAAGCCCATGCTTTCATGAAAGCTAGTAAGTTTATTAAGAACAATATTATACTAAACACAAGTAACTTTTCAAAGTGTTGAAAGTTTAGATGTGGTATCAGCTTTGGGCTTTGTGTTTTTCTCTTCTTTTCCTTCTTTATTTAAGAATATGCAAAAGTCGATGTTGAAATCACTTCTGTACTCACGGCATTAAAAGGGAATAGAAAAGGAGGTGGGGGAAGGAAGAAGAGAAAGAGAATATGAACTGTTTTTTTGAAAAATACGTGTTTTTTTTTTTTAATCAGAAGGATGACAGTCCTATATATATTATAAAGACATAATGTGGGATCAGTTTATTTACTTATTACAGTGAACGGATAGTTATCTTAAGGCTTTTCCTTAGTTTTCCTATTTTTTGAAAATGAGAAACTTTTATTTTAAAATGATTCACAAACTATGTTGGTATTGAGTTTAGCAGTTCCTTAACAGTTTTTTACACATTCTCTCACCCTAAGACCCAGAATCCTATTCCGAGAGAAATAAGAATATATGTCCAAGTTTACAATACCATATGTAAAATAGATAGCCAATGGGAATTTGCTGTATGACCCAAGGAACTCAAATGGGGGCTTTGTGACAGGCTGAAGGATGGGATGGGGAGGAAGATGGGAGGGAGGGGACGTGGGTGTATCTAGTGACTGTTGATATGTGACAGAAAATCACAAAATTCTGTAAAGCAGTTATCCTCCAATTAAAAAATTAAAAAAAAAGAATATGTCCACCAGAAGATTTGCATGTAAATATCTATAGCTGCTTTATTCAAAATAGCCCCACAATGTAAACAATCTCACCATCAACATGTAAGTGGATTGTTGTATTTAAAATACATTGTTGTATTTCTAAAACATAGAATTCTACTGAGTGTCATAACAAAATATACTGGTACACTCAGGAAGGGAAACGAATCTCCTGCTGTGCAACAGAGTTCTTTAGTGTTCTGAATCTGTAAATAGTTTACATGAAATAATCCGTTCTGGACTTGTGTGCAAGCTTCAGCAAAACAAAACAAACCAACCCATTCTGAGCGTGTGTGATCCCACGATACAAGAGAGCCTCCTGTGGCTCTGCCTTCTTGGTTGCAGTCGAAGGACAGCTCAGCACGAGCCATGCCTGGATGCATTCAGGTCTGATTTGGGGATCTTTTGGTAACATTAGTCACAAGGACGTCAACCCTCCAGCGTTTCCAAAGCTTTTTCAGATGCAGCTTTCCCCTTGAGGTGTCAGGAGCACTGGTTTCTTCTAGTGCTGGTGGTTGACCGTCCATTCTTGAAAGGCTTCATTTGACTGGAGGCCCAGAAGTGTTATAGCACAAAGCCCCGGGCTCCCTGTCCAAAGACCTGCATCCTAGGCACGGTCTGATTAATGGTCTCATCTGCAGTAAGTCATTTTTGTTGTTGTCGTTCAGTCACTAAGTTGTGTTTGATCCTTTGCCACCCCAAGGACTGCAGCACGCCAGGCTTCCCTGTCCTCCACTATCTCCTGGAGTTTGTTCAGACTCATGTCCACTGAGTCCATGACGCTATCTGACCGTCTCATCCTCTGCTCTTCCCCTCTCCTTTTGCCTTCAATCTTTCCCAGCATCAGGATCTTTTCCAATGAGTCAGCTCTTCGCATCAGGTGGCCAAGGTGTTGGAGCCTCAGCATCAACCCTTCCAGTGATAATTCAGGGTTAATTTCCTTTAGGACTGACTGGTCACCAATTAACTTACTTCCGTGAACCTTCGTTTTTCCTTATCTGTAAAGTGAGATGTGAAGTCAGAGGTTCCAAACAGCTGATCTCACCATCTAGATGAAGCTAATTAAAAAACCAGCTCCAGCCCTGTGATGAATAAACAGGAAGAGAAGGCACTCAATCCCAAGCTAAACAGCATCAGAGGGGGCCACTTCAGAGGGTGTTGTTTGGGGAAGAATGTTCCAGAAAGTAAAATGTTGGTGAGGTCTGATATATTTATTGAGATTCCTCTCTAGGTGTTTCTGGGAGATGATTTTTGAGTTCAAGTCCGTGTGTAGGCCCCGTGCACACAGCGCCTTCAGAATGCAGTTAACACAGAGCAGGTCTGAGTCAGTATCTCATTCTGGTCTCAGTTGAGCCACTTTTAAGTTGTCACTCCGTCCACTGTGTGTGTTTTTTAAGTACAAAGACACATGTTTTCTGTAACAGTGATATTTATTACTTACTCTCTTTGCACTGAGAGAAAGATGGGTGTGAATTCCTCACTTCCTGTATTATTCTTTTATCGAAAGGAGGAAGTTTTCTTAAAAGCTGCCCCTTAAAGGGAAGCAATCCTGTTGATTGAAGCTGGCTGAAAGTTCTTTAGTGTTACCAAAAACAGACTAACCCAAATGAAAAGGCTGCACTTTAAGTAAATGCCAGTGGTAGGTAATGTGGGGTTAGGAGCCTTGTAATCCCCTTCATTGGGTAAGAAAAACATTGAGGTTTGGCTTCTTGACAAGGCCTGTTTTCTATTTTCCCTGTCCCTTCATCTTCTGCTTAGTGTTTATTTCTTTGGATGTGTGGTTTACTGCCAGATCTTATTATTGTGTACTTAAAAATCACTGTCCCTTGGGGACCTGGTTCCCTTGTTGCTTCCTAACAGAATAACAGTTTTGTAACATCTCCCAAAATACGGGGATTTTAGTGGGATCTTGGGCTTTCCATATGAAGGGGATTAGCCTGTATTACTGGGCTGTCCAAAAGATTCACTCGGGTTTTTCTGTACCATCTTATGCAAAAATTTGAACGAATTTTTTGGCCAATGCAATAGTTCCGGAATGGAAACCTGCCCTTCTGCCGTTTTTGGCAAGTAACGCGTGTGCCCCAGAAAGAGGCCAGCACGGTCGGAATTGGCTTCCTCCTTCCCAGGCATTTTCTTATACCAGTGTCCCCTCTTCCTTAGTAAATCCTGAGTCTTCCCAGGTGGCTCAGTGGTTAATGACTCCTCCTGCCAATGCAGGAGATTTGGGTTCAGTCCTTGGGATGAGAAGATCCGCTGGAGGAGGAAAAGGCAACCCACTCTACTATTCTTGTCTGGGAAATCCCATGGACAGAGGAGTCTGGCAGGCTATAGTCTATGGGGTCGCAAAAGAGTCAGACACAACCTAGAGAAAAACAAACAAAACCCCATATAATATCAATGACAGTTTTGTTGAGCAGATTCAACTTAGCCCTGAGAAGCCCCAAATATTCCTGTATCATTGACCAGCCCCTACCAGCTGGTTCCAGGTATTGCTAAGACTTATCTGAGTGCAAGCTATCATCTACTTAATTTTTATCCACTTAGCATGTGTGTCTCAGCCATGTGTCGACAGTAAACTGGAAAACTCAACCAAGAGAGCCAGCATGGCACTGGGGAGCCTGGCAAATAGAAGGTAGCTTTGGCTGAATGTAGCCAGTCTGAGTGTAGCCATAATACACTGTAGTCTTTCTGTTTTTTAATTTCCTATCTCATGCATTTATTACGGTGGTTTGGGGCTTCCCAAGTGGCACTAGCAGTAAAGAACACACTTGCAAATGAAAGAGACATGAGTTCAATCCCTGGATTGGGAAGATGCCCTGGAGAAGGGCACGGCAGCACACACCATTATTCTTGCCTGGAAAATCCCATGGACAGATGAGCCTGTGAGGCTACAGGGGGTCTCAAAGAGTCAGACATGACTGAAGCGACTTAGCACGCGTGCATGGTGGTTTGAAAACCACTGTACCTCTATGCTGTGATTTTTAGGTCTTATGAAGAGACCACTGTAACTTTTAACTATAGCATTGGCACGCTTTGTAATGACATTTTTCCTTTCATTCTCAAGGACACACTGAAAATCTTCCTGATGTTCCTTGGACTCCAGTCTCTCTACCCTTTGCTCTTGTTCTGTGCTCTAGGCTCACCTCTACAGCTGCATCAGTGACTCATTTGACTTCTGCTTGGAGTTGGGTCCAGCCTGTGAGGGGCTCTGGCAAAACATCTGAGAGTGGGAGGAAAATGTGGTTGGAGTTTGCTCCCCTGACTCCTTCCCTGCCAGGTCACCATTGGCTGGCTGTCCCTCTATTAATGGCCAGAGTGTCTGCCAGGTAGCCTTCCCCATTCAGCTAACCACTTCAGATTCTAGTATCTTCTCTACTCCTCACCTCTGTTGGCCAAGGATAAGCAATAATAGCTCTAGTAATAATAACTAGCTAGCCTCATGCTGTGCATGTTCTTTGCAGGTTTACCTAAACCCTTCCCATACCTTTGTAAATACTCAGTTTGTTCAACTCTTTTCGAAGGATCGGGTTTGAATATTCTACCTGTTTCCTGCCAAGACCCTGGCTTTTCCTGATCCTAAGAGTGGAATGTGTAACTGTGAAACTCGAATCTACCCTAAGCTTTCCGTGTGGCTTCTTCAATGGTTCCAACATTGTCACCATGGAAATTGAACATTAAAAGATAGGGAAATACCCAGTTCCTATAAAAATCCATTATATATCAACAGAAGAGCTCATAGTAAGTTGAAATGGGGTGACTGCAAGCAAGACAGTCAGCAAAAGAAAATTTTGCAAAACTTTCAGTGAAACCAATTTCTAAGGAGAGGCTGGACTGTGGTGTTCATTGCCTTGCTTGTGACAGCTGGAAGCAAGATGACTTCCGTTACAAGTTGTTCTCGTGGCAAGTGAATACTTGGTGCCTTGTGGCAGAAAGAGACACCTTCTAGAGACTACAGACACCAAATGAAATAGGAATAGCTTGATATTGTCATAATCATTGGCTGGCCTTTTTCAGACCTACTTTCCTGCAAGTATGAGCGTCTAGATCAACTTGAAGTGGGACATGTCAGAATGTCTTTAGAATTTTAAGGAATGAGTGAAAGGTGAGCAAATATTTCAGAGGCTCACTTATTCTAGTGAAATAGTGGAATTCAGATACGTGGTATGCAAATGTAGACCCACATATTTCTTTCTGGAAAGCCAAAGTGTGTATTCTGTCAAGATTGCGTGTTAATACAATTCTGATAGTTGACAAAGCTCTGTAAGTGACTCCACTTCTGGATGGATATGTTGGCAGTTGAACCAGTGAGAGGGGTGGACGGGAAGTCCAGTGGGTATCCTTGACCTGGGTCAACACAGCAGTTCTTGCTCAAGTAACTGTATGTGTGTGTGTGTCCCCATGTATGTGTGAGTGCTCATGGTAAGGATGGTAGTATGTCTAGTTACTTTTTGCTAAGGTTTTATGGAACCTGAAGATTATATTATTTTAGGAGTCTTCCTTAGGTAAAATAATGAAAAATTATGACTACAAAGTTAGGGATAAAGATGAATGTTTAGGAAGAGAAAACAAATCATAAGAAGTGTCAAATTTCTTTCTTAAAAGTGACAGATATCAAATATCATGCAATACAGAGCAACAGGCAGTTAAGTAGTAAGCATATTATGATATAACTTTGTAATACTTCTCTCCCTACATTTTAGATGGCATACTGTTTGATTGCTTCTTCATTTAGCAACAATTTTATAATATTTTTTGTATAGGGAAAAGAAAAATGTTTTTTTCCTTTTAGCATAGCTTATTAAAGTTTACTTTTTGTATTTCTAGCAGGAATACATGAAATGAGCAATTTTGCACAGTTATACTTGCTGCTATAGTTTTGGGTCTATAAATACCAGAATTTTGATAATTTTGATTTCACATAGTGTCTACTTGAAAATATATGGTGCATTTGTAGTTATATCTGTTTCATTATCAAGTATATTTATGGTAGGAGAGAACTTCGGTGTTGATAAGAACTGAATTTCTGCTTCTAATTTTACATATCTGGTGGTTGGAAGGTTTTTTTCCATAGACCTTTGTGCATTTTAAACCTTGTTTCTCCTCTAGTCCCCCCATAATTCTTGTGTTGGATGCTGTGAGACACATTCTTATCACATGACCTCTGGTCTCACATCTTTATGTCATGACACTGAGTCAGTGTTGTACGTGATAGGAGTGTCCATGGTAGTCAATTTTACACTGCCGTGACAGCTAGCAATAAAGTAACAATACACAGAGGTGACTGTGAACCCCATCAATATATTCCACAAAGCCGCAAACTTAATGTTGACTAACTCAACTTCTCCTTAGCCAGATTCTTAAAATATACTCTGTACCGTTTCAACACTGACCTGCAAGAAGGGAAGTCAAAATGAAGAGAGTCTTCAAGGATTCTGATTGAAATTTCTTCACGTGTGTATGTGTGTGTGTGTGTGCGTACACATGTGCAGAAATTAAACAGACTTATGGCCAAAAATATGAGAGTTCTTCCCAGGACTTGAAAGGTCCTTGAAAGTGAGAGTCTTTGCAGCTTAAGTGTCTTTCGCTTCATGGTAAATCCACTTCTGTTAATTATATTGGAAAACTTGTCTGCTGCCTCACTCAAGCATTAAGACACTGACGCTGGAGTTTATCGCTGACTAGTGGAACTTTTAGGACAGGTAGATTTTATTCCTTTATTTTGTCCCTGCCTTTGTTCCTTCCTCCTTCCCTCCTTCCATTCCTCTCCACCTTTCTTCAAATGTTGAGGGAGACTACGGACTTCTTTTTAAAATTAACTCATTCACTTTTGTTTCATCCTTTCCGCTTTTCCCTCTACCCTTTCTTGACCTCCTCCTTCTCCAGAAATGCACTATTTATTTTCGTGTGCATCGCTGCTGCCTCTCATTACCAGTTGCATGTGGTTTTGGGGTCCCATGAAAGGAGGGTCTCTCCATATTGCCTCATGCTTGACAAGGAGCCGTTTGTGGCCCTCTGCCACCTGCAGAGAGGACATGACAGGCAGGAGAAAGCACTTTCGGGGTAACACTCCCTGTTAGACCAGGAAGTCTTGTGATGCCTTCAGAGGGTATGGCTACTTGACGGTCACGTGGCAGTCCTGGGCCAGTGCCTGTTGGGGTGGTTTTGTTTCCGGATGTGTGCCAATAGCTGGCCCACTGGATCTAGAGATAGCTCAGCCTGCACTTTACCCTGGCATCCTTCTCGTGGTGGTTCCTCTATTAAAATGCTGTTTTCCATATGGCTAAGAAGCTTTTAATCAGATTTCCCATCACCAAGACTTTTGAGTTGTCCATATTTTGCCTTCACCGCTACCTGATGATAAAAGACCTGCCACCAAAATGGCCTTTGAAAGGTAGCAATTGGCAAAATAGTTTAGTAAAGCAGTGAAAACTCCGTGGGATATTACGGCCTCTGACTGCACTGTCCAGATGGTAGCCGCTAGCTGCATATGGCTCTTGAGCTCTGTTGAAGGGGGAGTATATTGGGCTAAATATATTTTGCTATATTGGCTTAAATAAAATAACTATCGCAATTAATTTCACTTGTTTCCTTTTACATTTAAAAGTAATTTTACTTATTTACTTATTTATTCTTGGCTCTGCTGGGCCTTTGTTGCTTCATGGGTTTTTATTAGTTGCAGAGAGTGAGGGCTGTTCTCTAGCAGTGGCGACGGAGTTCTCATTGCCGGGGCTCCTCGTGTTGCAGAGTATGGACTCCAGGCCATGCAGGCTTCCGTAGCTGCGGTGCCTGGGTTCTAGAGAGCAGGCTCAGTCGATGTGGTGCCCGCGCTTAATTGCTCTGTGCCATGTGGGATCTTCCTGCGCCGGGGATTGAACCCATGTCTCCTGAATTGACAGGCAGATTCTTTACCACTGAGCCACCAGGGAAGCCCCTTTTACTTTTGGAATGTAGTTGCTAAACAAATTTAAAGGACACATGTGGTTTGCCCTGTATTTCTACT
Organism: Madoqua kirkii; assembly: GCA_006408675.1. Classification (NCBI taxonomy): domain Eukaryota; kingdom Metazoa; phylum Chordata; class Mammalia; order Artiodactyla; family Bovidae; genus Madoqua; species Madoqua kirkii. The sequence continues at coordinate 79,609 of SJYC01053930.1, forward strand.
GACAGTGCTGCTGTCTAATAGGCCATTCCGTGTGCCTGAGAATTTGTTACTGGTCCCTTACCGACTTATTGGAAGTCCGGGGAGAGGTTGTTTTGGCTTCCCACAGGATTGGGCAGGGTTTTTAATTTTTTTTTAAGTTGAACTAAATTCTGAAACATAATGAATCAGAGGAGTAGGCCATTCTCTTTATAGTAATTGAGTTAATAGGATAATGAAACCCCCTTGGGGAATGTAGCAAGTTAAACAACAAAGCAAGTTCTCTGCTTTTCACAAAAGATTTTCCCCAAAGGTTATCTCTGATAACCTTACCTCTCCCTATCATAACTGAGTAACTGTGTTGGGTATCTCTAGCCTCAAGCTTCATCACATTGGCGTCTAGAAAGAGAATAGCTTTTTCCTCCTTTAGAAGCCAAGCCACACTTGGTGTACTCCTCCTGTGAAAAGGATCCCTTGGGATTTGTCATTGCCTGTTGTTTGCGGCTCCAGCATATCGGAACATGCACTGACTTGTCAACTTTTCACCAGTAAACGTTTGTGGTGATAATAACTCATAGTTAGGATTATCCACTGATAAGGCTGTACCAGAAAACTCTGACAATCATTTGGTACTGATGCTACTAATACAATGCAGTTTATGTAACTTGGATGACAGAATGAATCTTGGAAAGAAAAAAGATCGGGTCTTTCCTAGAAGTGTCATGCCTAAATCAATTCAATTCCTGAAGTTTTCTAACCCTTTGAATTTGCCGAACTTACTTTTATGTCGTTTTCCATCCGCTTATCTAATTATAGATCGTTATTTTGTACGTAGTAGATACTCAACAGATTTTGGTTGATTGATTTTCAGATTCTGAGGGTGACATCAAGAAGGAGTATAGTCTTGTACTTTGAATTTGACTTGGTGATTTTTAAATGGATCCAATTCTTCATGGTAAGAATGATGACTGTGTTGTATTAGAGGTTTCAGGGTAATACCCAATGAAATGTATTAACAAATAATTTGATCCGCACCCCCATCCCTCTACCTACAACCTGGCCCTCGCACTGAAGATTTCTGCACATGAAACATCTCATAAAATTTCAAACTTCCTGTTATACTTGCTGGTGTTAAGTTTCCCTGCATAAATTACAACAATGTCTTAAATAATTGTCTTTGGAAGATATAGTAACTTCACTTCTGCTTTATCTTGGCACTAAGTCTTAAAGGGGTTACTTTTGTTTCTGTGCCAATCTTGTACCCAGACTTTCTCATCCAGAGTCTGAGTAAATTTTTGTTGAAAGACTTCTTCCATTTTCTTTCTGTCTTTTGCTTTTCCCAAACCATCTCTAGTTCTCCCCCTTTTCCATCATCCTTATTCAACAGGTTCAACCTCTGCAAAAAAGAAAAGATGTGTGTTTTTTTTTTTTTAAGGAATATTTCCTCCCATTTCAGCTATTCAAAGTCTATCTTACCCTCTTAATATATACCCTTCCTGGTGGTGACCCATCCCCTCAGGGACTCTGGGCATTAACATCTGACTTTGGATTATAAGATGATGTCCAGCATCATCTTATATTCTACTTATTGGCTTTGCATCCTAATTTGCATGCTCAGTTGCTCAGTCATGTCAGACTGTTTGTGACCCCATGGACGGTAGCCCACCAGGTTCCTCTGTCCATGGAAATCACCAAGCAAGAATACTGGAGGGGGGCTGCCATTTCCTTCTCCAGGGGATCTTCCTGACCCAGGGATCGAACTTGCGTCTCCTGTGGTTCCCCTGCAGGTGGATTCTTTACCACTGAGCCACCAGGGAAGTTCCTAACTTAAAGTCAATTTACTTACCAACAAATTGTATTCATTTTATTTTATAGCTTATGTGGTAACTGCTTTAAACACAGCTCAGACTGGTTGGCTCTAGTCAAGTCAGAATTCTGCCTGTCTTGTTTTAGCGTTAAAAAAATTCCCCATGTTCTTACCTAGAAGTCTTAAGCATGCGCACACATACCCCTTTATCTGCGCTGGTGTAAGTGCATCTCTCCCTGGAGGTCATGGCATGAACCAGATACTTTTCAGCTGATTCTGAGCAGATTCTGAGCTGATTCTGCACGTGTTTAGTTTAAGAACTAGACCTGACTGACACTAATTAAAAAGAAAGGCAATATCAAACTTTTGTTTCTTATTGCCTCGCTTGTTTAAGTATTTCGTTTTGTTTAAAGTATTTTGGTGAGGGTGCAAATTTTTGGCACAATTACCCCCCGTTTTTTTTTTAAGTCTTAAGACTGGTATACATGAAAGGAATTATAAAGCAGCTTTTCCACTTCAGCAGATGAACTATTCATGAGTGTGTCTTTGAGAACCAGAATTCACTGAAATTGGACTTGACTCCTTATTAGGGTCAATGATCCACTAAATCGTTATCCTTGGAAACAATCTGTGGATTCTCTTTGTGGAAATAGCCTTTAACAAAGTGTACTTTCACATTCTCAGGCATGCCAGAAAAAAAAGACACTGGCCCCCACTCAGGAAGGGAGAGACTGATTTGCCCTGCTTGTTAAGTTACTTTTTTTTTCTTTTCAGAATGACCAAAGGGAGGCTTTACGTATGAATCACTTTATTGAAAATGGTATGAAAAATAAATGAGCTAGAAGCAATTTAAAGGAAAGCCTGAAACTGGGCATTAGGACAGCTCTGCCAATTTCATGCATTGGAGAAGGAAATGGCAACCCACTCCAGTGTTCTTGCCTAGAGAATCCCAGGGACGGGGAGCCTGGTGGGCTGCCATCTGTGGGGTCACACATAGTCGGACACGACTGAAGCGACTTAGCAGCAGCAGCAGCGCCGCCGATAGGTAATGCATAATCTAAATTCTAGTTTAGTAGCTGCCCAAAGCAGACTTACAGATAATCCCCGCTCATGAGAATATTCTACTGAGAAGAACTCTAAGGTACTTTTTTACAGTTTATGTTGCCATGATTTAAGCTCTTGTTACTCCAAGGTGCTCCAGAGAGGCAATGTTATAAGCAATAGAGTATGTGTGGCAGGGAGAAGCAGGGAAGGAGAGAGAAATTGTTTAAACCACTGAGTAACTACAAAAGCCAAACCACAGAAATGCCAAGTACAGGTGGCATATGGCAGCCTGAATGTAGGCTCACAGATAGAATTCATGTCATTCAAAAGTTGGTCCTAGATCCCCTGGGCAGGGGAATGGCAACCCATTCCAGTGTTTTTGCTTGAAGAATTCCATGGACAGAGGAGCCTGGCGGGCTACAATTCATGGAGTTGTACAGAGTTGGACATGACTGTGCATACACATATACATACATTGCTAATTTTAGAAAAATACAAAACTACAATGAACTATCACTCTCACAGATCAAAAAAAAAAGAAAGAAAGAAAAAGAAAAGAGAAGTTGGTACTTGCTGATGCTAACCACACCAAGAAGACATTTGTGTTTCATGGGAGCAAAAGTCAAATATTTTTTAATGGCATTCCAGGGCATGTGAGTGGGCACTGTGCTTATTATTTCTACAAAGGGGTAAAGATTTAGTGGGTACACTGACTCTGAAAAGGAGTCAAGCTCACTCTAGTGAAAAGGTGTGCAACTCTTGTGTGAGAACTGGCTCTCCAGCAGAGGGCAGCGGTGGACATGCCCCTCTGCTTGGAACCTCTGCGCTCTGTTTGAATGAGTGAACTGATAAAACTCCGTTAATTCAATACTTTATTCTCACAGTTCAGTTCAGTTCAGTCGCTCAGTCATGTCCTACTCTTTGCAGCCCCATGGACTGTAACACATCAGGCCTCCCTGTCTATCACCAACTCCCAGAGCTTGCTCAAACTCATGTCCATCAAGTCGGTGATGTCATCCAACCATCTCATCCTCTGTTGTCCCCTTCTCCTCCTGCATCTTTTCCAGCATCAGGGTCTTTTCCAATGAATCAGTTCTTCTTATCAGGGGGCCAAAGTATTAGCCAAAATGTGAAGTTTCAGCTTCAGCATCAGTCCTTCCAATGAATATTCAGGACTGATTTCCTTTAGGATGGACTGGTTGGATCTCCTTGCAGTCCAAGGGGCTCTCAAGAGTCTTCTCCAACACCACAGTTCAAAAGCATCAGTTTTTTGGCGCTCAGCTTTCTTTATAGTTCAACTCTCACATCCATACATGACTACTAGAAAAACCATAGCTTTGACTAGACAGAACTTTGTTGGCAAAGTAATGTCTCTGCTTTTTAATATGCTGTCTAGACTGGTCACAGCTTTTCTTCCAAGGAGCAAGCATCTTTTAATTTCATGGCTGCAGTCACCATCTGCAGTCATTTTGGAGCCCAGAAAAATAAAGTCTACTCTCACAGTACATAATGTAAATTAAGATCAAACTCAACCAACACTTATAGCTTGTATAATGTGTAAGGCACAGACCAGGTACTTTGGAAGCAAAAAAGATGATTAAACCCTAAATGGCATAAGAGTTTCAAAAGACAATTTCGTGCAGTCTTTAAGCTTGAGAGACCGACAGCGTATACTGGGATCCTGGGCTGCCATTGTAGGTGATGGAACCTTAGGGAAAGTTTTTTCATTTTGATCAGTCCTTGGTTTCTCATCTGTAAAATGGGTACAATAATACCTGCCATTTCATCCACTACTAGTTAAAACACAGACCTACTGGAAGACACATATATAGATATTCAGTTATATAAGGCAAAGCAGTTAGAAACCTGCTGTAGCAGCAGAATGTAGTTTGTTGAGTGTAGTCAGGGATTGGAAGGGATAGCTGCAAGGGAGAAGTGGTCTTTAAGCTGAGTATTGACAGCAGGTAAAATTTTTTTGAACATTGGGTGGAAAGTATGTCTCTGAGGGAGGGAGTATGAAGGATGAACAGAAGGAGCATAGATAATTATATTTTTAAGTTTGTAAACTCATAATACTGTATTTCACAAAGGCTCTTCTGTGGATAACTATTGTTTCATTCAGTATAAATTATATATAATAGAGTTTCTCTGTTAGTGTTTACAAATATCTAGTTTATTTAACTACTCCTGAAATCCATATATGTAAAAGCAATGGTATATATATAATTTCTATTAAAAAATCAAGAAATAATTAAATATTATTTTTAAGAGCAAATGGCTTGAGAGTTGCTAAATGCCTGGTAAGTGAAAGTGAATTTTAATTGGTGGAGTTGACTTCTTATTTATATGAAAACTTCTAGGGAGATTAATTGTTTTATCATTATGAAGTGTTTTTATTCTTACTCATATATTGTTTAATGTATAGTCACGATAGACTTTTGGGTAAAGATAAGAAATGTAGAAAACATTGATGATAAAATACAGGTGAATCACTTTTGTAATTAACACCTTTTTAAATTCTGCAAACTGTGATCTTTACCATGTTCATGCATTTCACTCATCTAAGTAAAATTCTGCTGTAAATCACTGGACTACCATGTTTCAAACGTCAATGTTTTAGAAGGATAATTAATTAATGATTATCTGCAATTTGTTTTTTTGCTTCCTAGCAGTAAAGATTTTCTTCACTTATAATGTGGTATTTAGAGAGAAAAGCTTGGAAATAACAGGCTGAAATCTTATCTTTTTAGCTTACCATTAAAAGATAAATTAATAGTAAAATAATAAAAGTTGAATGTTTAAGCTTAAATATTAGAATTCTAAGCATCTACCTGATCATGTTGCCATATACAAAGTTAAAATTCGTTGTACCTTTGTTCCTCAGCATGTTTTTGAAGATTTCCATAATAAACAAAATAAACAAAATAGTATAATGAACCTCACATGTCCATCACCCAGTTTCAGTTAGCAACACTCTGCCATTCTTGTTTAATCTAAATTTCCACCCCCTGTATTATTTTTTAAGGTACTTTTTAAAGGTGTAATTGGCATACATTGAAATGTGGAGATCTTACCTATAAGATTTTTTAAAATGGATATATCCATGTAATTCCTATCACAATATTGAACATTTCCACATCCCCAGCTATTCCCTGTGTCTTCTGTCAGTGATTTTCTTAGCCCTGGACAACCATAGTTCTAAATAGGTTTGCCCCTTCTAGAACTTCACGTAAAGGATTTGTGCTCTTTTTGTGTGAAGCAGTTTTTGCTCAGCATAAGGTCATTGTGATTCACGCATGTCCTTGTCTGCAGAAGTAGTCATTTTACTGCTAAATATAATATTCCACTATACAGCTATACCACAATTTGTTTATTCATGCTATCAATGGAGATTTGACTTTTTTATATAACTTTTCACTAATATGATTAAATCTTCTATGAACATACTCCAAAAAGTCTTTTTGTGGATTTTTTTTTTTTCATTTCCTTTGAATAAGGATCTACATGTGAAATTGCTGGGCCAAGGGGAGGTGTATGTTTAACTTTATCAGAAAATGACAACCCTTTTCCTGAAGTGGTTGTACCAAGTTATATTCTCACTAGCAACCTATTAAGAGTTCTGGTTGTTTTACATCATCAAAATTTAGTATTTTAATTTGGTAAAGAGGCATTTATTGTGATTTTAGTTTGCATTTCCCTGATAACTAATTATTTAAGAACTTTTTCATGTGCTTAATGGGTATTTGCATATCTTTGTGAAGTGCCAGTCAAGTTCTTTTTTTTCCCACTATTAAATTGTGTTGTCTCCTTATTGAGTTGTAGTACTTTCTAAAAATATATTCTGAATGCAAGTTCTTTGTTTACTTTATGTTTCACAAGTGTTTTTTCCCCTAGCCTGAGACTTGCCTATTTATTTTAACAGTCTCTGTTAATGAACAGAATTTTTAATTTCAATGAAGTTTAATTTATCAACTGTTATGGTTTGTGTTTTTTGTATCCTATCTATTCAAGAAATCTTCGCCTAATGCAAGGGAAGAAAGGTACTCTGTGTTTTCTTTTAAAAGCTTTATAGGTTTGGATGTAGGTTTACATCTGCCATTGAGCTCAAAATAAACTTGTGTGAACTGTAAGGGAGGGACTGAGGTTTAGTTTTTTCCCACATGGATAGTCAGTTGTTCCAGTTGTTGAGAAGTCTCTCCTTTCCTGGTTGCATTGCCTTGGGACCTTTGTAGAAAATCTATTGATCATTTAAGTTTTACATTTACAATTTTATTTGTCAGTTATACCTCAGTAAAGCTGGAAAAAGAAAAAAATGTATTAACTTGGTAGGATTCTTTGGTAGAATTAAGAATATAATCACTAAAATAAAATTTTGCTTAATTCTGTCATTGAACTGTGTAACACCTTCCGGTTTCACAGTACCCTATCACAAGCAGTATTTTTGACATTGATTTAACCAAGATATAAAGCAGTTTCATTACCACAAGGATTTCTTGTATTGCCCTTTTATAATAGATATAACTGTTTTTTTAAGTTTATTTTTTTACTTATAATGAGTACTACTATAATTCTAAATAGTGTGCTGTGCTTAGTCACTCAGTCATGTCTGAGTGACTCCATGGACTGTAGCCCACCAGGCTCTTCTGTCCCTGGGGATTCTCCAGGCAAGAATACTAAAGTGGGTTGCCATGCCGTCCTTCAGGGGATCTTCCCAACCCGGGGATCAAACCCAGGTCTCCTGCATTGCAGGTCGATTCTTTCCTGTCTGAGCCACCAGGGAAGCATAATTCTAAGTAATATGTTAGCATTTACATTTCTTTCAACAATGTCTCTTAAACTAGGAACCTTATTACTCATTCCTAGAGTTTTATCAGTTTTAATTCTACTGTTGATTGTCTTTATAACTCTAAATTATATACTGCTATATTTTATCTGAGTTCAGATACTATCTCCTGACTCCTTTCAAGACATATTATTGAAGAACTAATGAACAGGTGACATGTAGAAAATCAGTCTTCCATTGTTTTCTTCTGTGAAGAATCTGTGGATTTGTATTATATATTAAGCATTTACATTTGGTTTGTTACACAGGTAAAATATGAACAATTGAGTACAGTATTGAAATATTCAATGTGCTGGCGTTGGTAGTTTTGATAAATCCCATTGCTGGCAGTGGAGTCGTGCCAGAAAAACTTGATTTCTACTGCAAAAGGATTAGAGACTTCCCTGGTGGCTCAGATGGTAAAGCGTCTGCCTATAATGTTAGAGACCTGGGTTTGATCCCTGGGTCAGGAAGATCCTCTGGAGAAGGAAATGGCAACCCACTCCAGTACTCTTGCCTGGAAAATCCCATGGATGGAAGAGCCTGGTAGGCTACAGTCCCTGGGGTCACAAAGAGTTGGACTGAGTAACTTCACCTTCACCTGACTCCTTATGATGTGAAAGGAGGAAATTCCCAGTCCTTCACCTCACTTTTCTTCTCTTACCCACTTTTTCTGCCTTCTCACTACTCTCCTCTATACCTTACTTTTACATTGTCAAGGTTTATAATATTGTAAACCTTCTAACTTTCAGGCTTTGCCGTTTATTATAGGTTGATTTTGAATTCTGAAAACCAATAGAAAGCATTTATAACCTTGAAATTATGTAAATATTCTTCACTGCAAAGCAGGTATGTAATTGGACCTATAGAGAAGGAATTCTTGGGGCACTAATTCTGTTTTGCTCTAAGAGGATGTTCAAGCATCATCAAAGGCTCCTTTTCCATAATTCTTTTTTTGCTCAAATTTATGTTACTTTAGTTGCACCATGATTTGTTATGCAGATGTTTAATTTATACAAAGCTTTTATCCTTAATTCTGTTTTATTCTTGCTAAGCGAAATGAATATCATCACTAAAATTCTCCATTTTCTTGATTACACTAACTTGTTGAATGAGATTTACTTTCTTGGAGATGTTTTCTGGACTCCTGGCCATGTTCTAACCATGTCTCTAAATCTATTGCAAAGCTGTCATTGTGGGATTCCATTGCCCTCCCCTGGTCTAGCAACACCACCATCATTTTATTCTTAAACGAATTCTACATTTTCTTCTATAGTTTTATGTTTGAGGATAAACTTTTCCTTTGGAGTCAAACGTTTTTTCAGTTAGGATGCGTGGGAGGGTCGGACGTAAATGGGATCCTTGCATATCTGAAAATGCCTTATTTTGCCCACGTGCTTGACTGACCTGGTATGCATATGCAGATTCAAAGCCACATTTTCCCCAAAACTTTAAAGGTTTTGTTCCATTGTCTTCTGAAACTCAGAATGTCTGCCAAGTCTAATGGCAGCTTGAGTCCTTATCTTTTCTTGGTACCCTGATTTGGACTCTGATATCTCTAAGGATCTTCTCTATATCTTCAGAGGTTTGAAATTCTACTGAGATATGTCTTGTTATTTATCTTCGTCATCCTATTCAAAACCTGGTTTCCCCATGCAATATGAAGACCTTGGGTCTTTCTTTGGGTCTGGGGAATTTTTTTGTATTATTTTTTCCCCTCTTGTCTGTATTATCTTTCTGAGATTTCTGTTAAATGAATACTGGGCATCCTTCATCTCTCTTAATTCTTCTTTCATATTTTCAATCTCTTTTATGCCGGGAGCCAGCGTGAAGAATCCCACCCATGACAAGGTCATGCGGCAGAGGCCTGATGGGCAAGGCGAGTCAAGCCTCAGGGTTTCCCCCTGGTATTTCCTGAGCATGTACCCCCCAAAAAATAAGAGAATCTGCCTGCCTTATTGTATTGTACTTTTCCACTCTTCTGACACTCTCTGGAAAAAGTT
>SJYC01053931.1:0-91826 GCA_006408675.1 Madoqua kirkii
TTCCACGCTTCAAATTACCCAGGATCCACCGGTGCTGGACCCCAGCACTTTTATATTTTATTCTGTGTTCTTGGAAATCTTCTGAAAGTTTTCTCCTCGTCTGCCTGCCTATTGAATTTCTTTTCATTGTCACAATCATTTTTAATTTCCCCAAACTCTCTTTTTTTTCCAATTGCTCCTTTAGTCTTTTCCCATTTTTATTTTATGGATACAGTGTGTTCTCAAATACCTCAGAGGACATGAATTGGATTTGAATTTTTATTTAGGTCCTCGTCTGCTGTATGAATTATTTATATTCTCTAGAATCATGTGGTTATATTTTCATCTTGGTGCTATTTTGTGCTGTGCATTTTCCTCAAATGTCTAGTGATTCTTAGTTGTTTCTTCATAGGTATAAATAAATTAATAGAGGATTAATAAGGAAATTTCTATTTGGGAATTAATTTTTCCCTGTTTTTTCTTGCTGGTGTCATTTTCTTCTCTAGTTTCATATTCTGTATCACCTCTGTGCAAGAGATCTCTACGATATAGTCTTCAATACATTAGTAATATATTGATCTAACGTAATGTTTACTTTCCAGTCCGTATCATATACCAAATGAAATGGCATAACAACCTTTTAAAACCCCTAGAAAGAGTATGGAATTTTTTTTTGTGCTGTGCATTTTCCTCAAATGTCTAGTGATTCTTAGTTGTTTCTTCATAGGTATAAATAAATTAATAGAGGATTAATAAGGAAATTTCTATTTGGGAATTAATTTTTCCCTGTTTTTTCTTGCTGGTGTCATTTTCTTCTCTAGTTTCATATTCTGTATCACCTCTGTGCAAGAGATCTCTACAATATAGTCTTCAATACATTAGTAATATATTGATCTAACGTAATGTTTACTTTCCAGTCCGTATCATATACCAAATGAAATGGCATAACAACCTTTTAAAACCCCTAGAAAGAGTATGGAATTTTCTATCAACATGGAAAAATTTTCAGATCTAAGTTTAAAAATTAATGATGTCAGGAATAGCTGAATTACTAAAATTGAAAATTAGGGCCGTCTACATGAATGAGGTTCATTAGACTGACAATGTGTGGGTTTTCATTTTCATAGCAAATGGCATTCTCACTTCAGTCTTGCTCTGTTCCTAGGGTATCATGGTTTAGACGCCCAGGAACTTGGTGTCCGATTCGTTGTTTGGCGCATTTGCCCCTGCCCTGTGTGAAGCCTGCGCCTCCTGACGTGTTCGCTCCGTGCTTCCCTCCCTCCCTCCCACTCTCTGACATTTCCTGGTGCTGCCTCGGGGGGCTGAGTGGGCTGGCCGGGGCTGGCTCTCGCCTCCGGGCGGTCCTGCTGCACAGGACAGCTGCCTGGGAAGTCCAGTGCCAGCTGCTAGGACTCAGCACCTCACCGCTCAGGAGCATGTGCCTCTGGGCACAAGAGGCCTTGCAGGCGGCCAGATTCCAGTTCTTTCCAGTTCAAACTTTTTAGTATTGTAGTCATTGTTCATGTCCCTGACTCAGGCCAGTTTTAGAAGTACCGTTTAAATTTTGTTAAAAAGCCACCTCAGAGTGACCTCACCTGAACTCGTGATTAGTGAGGGCAGGGAAGAACCTAGGCTGTGTAGACTGAAAAGAAACGGTCTCATCTGCAAATCCCTCCTCTTCAGTCTCCCTCCAGAGTGGCCTAGGTCATGGGTGTGAGAGATTCAGATTATTGCAGATTCTTGCTTCTTATTGAACCCAAACTGGATGGGAAGGCCTCAGCCCGGCTCTAGGGCTTAGTGACAGTGGAGAAAAAGGATCTGTTCACGATCCGCTGTGAACTGAATTGTGTTCTCCCGTATTCATACTGTGACACCCTACTCTCACCCCCCACAGGACCTCAGAATGTAAGTGAATTTGGAGATAGGGCCTTTGAAGATGTCATTAGGGACTTCTCTTGTGTCTAGTGGTTAGGAATCCTCCTGTCAATATATGGGACACAGGTTCAATTCGTGGTCCTGGAAGGTCTCACATGCAGTGGGGCAGCTAAGCCCGTACGCCACTCCTGAATCCTGTGCTGTAGAGTCTGGGAGCTGTAGGAAGAGAAGGCACCACAATGAGAATCCCATGTTCTACAGCTAGGGAGTCATCCCTGCTCACTCGCTGCAACTAGAGAGAGCCCTCAGTTCAGTTCAGTGGCTAAGTCATGTGCAACTCTTTGCAACTCCCTGGACTGTAGCACACCAGGCTTCCCTGTCCTTCAGTATCTCTTGGAGCTTGCTCAAACTCACATCCATTGAGTTGGTGATGCCATCCAACCATCTCATCCCCTTCTCCTGCCTTCAATCTTTCCCAGCATTAGGGTCTTTTCCAATGATTCAGTTCAATGAAAGAGCCTTCACAAAGCAACAAAGACCAGTGCAGCAAAAAAAAAGATGTCATTAAATTAAAATGAGGTTATTAATGTGGGCCCTCATCTAATATGACTGGTGTCCTTATAGGAAGAGGACATTGGGACACAGAGAAAGAGAGAAAGATACACACAAGACATACACACACACAGCTAACCCTGTGGGGGCACAGCAAGAAGGTGGCTGACTGCAGGCCAGTGAGAGAGGCCTCAAAAGCCAAACCTGCCAACACCTTGAGCTTGAACTTCCAGCCTCCAGAACCACGGGAAAATAAATCTCTATTGAAGTCACTCTAGTCTGGTATTTTCTTGTGACAGCTCTCAGAAACTAATACAGAATGTTTAGTCAATAAATCCTGATTCTTTCCTTGCTGCCCTCAGGACCAGAGGAAGCAGGAATTCACTGGGGCCTGGGTAAGTGGTCCTGATCACTCGAATCTGAACCTGTGTATTTGACTTTATGACACGACTGCTGTCTAAGAACGGTTTTGACTAGTCTTGCTGAATTCTGTGGAGAAGACGATGGCACCCCACTCCAGTGCTCTTGCCTGGAAAACCCCATGGGTGGAGGAGCCTGGTAGGCTCCCAGTCCATATTTGCTGCCCTCAGGACCAGAGGAAGCAGGAATTCACTGGGGCCTGGGTAAGTGGTCCTGATCACTCGAATCTGAACCTGTGTATTTGACTTTATGACACGACTGCTGTCTAAGAACGGTTTTGACTAGTCTTGCTGAATTCTGTGGAGAAGACGATGGCACCCCACTCCAGTGCTCTTGCCTGGAAAACCCCATGGGTGGAGGAGCCTGGTAGGCTCCCAGTCCATAGGGTCACTAAGAGTTGGGCATGACTGAGCGACTTCACTTTCACTTTTCATTTTCATGCATTGGAGAAGGAAATGGCAACCCACTCCAGTGTTCTTGCCTGGAGAATCCCAGGGATAGAGGAGCCTAGTGGGCTGCCATCTATGGGGTCGCACAGAGTCAGACACAACTGAAGCGACCTAGCAGCAGCAGCAGCAGCTGAATTCTGAACTCTTTGGATATCAGACTTGGACAGCTGGTGAAAGAAATCAGAGACTGTAATTAGCAGAGTTTCACAGGTGTGCAAGAGTAACACTGTGTAGGATGTTAGCTGAGATGTGCTGATAAGGGCTTAGTTGATACAAGCTGCAACAATACAAATCTGGACATGCTGGTTTGCCAAAGAGGCTGACACCCCAGTGAGACCTTGACTTCAGATATTAAAGTGGGAAGTTCCTTGGTTCGACTGTACAGAGCTTCACGTATGGAAACCTTTCTTTAAATTTTATTTATTTCCCCCTTTCTCTTCAATGCCATTATATTATTATTGGCATTTCTAGCAGCAGAATTCTTTAATCTGAAAAACTAGAATCCTGATGGACCTCATTCTGACCTAAGTTTCAGGTTGTGGACTTTACATCATTCATTCACCCTCTCTGTGTCTCAGTTTCTTTACCTAAAAAGAGAGATAATTACAGCTTCCCATTTCACTTGATTATGATGTTCTAGGCATCAATTTTAAGAAAGTAAATTTCAGAAAGACCTTTTCCCCTCATTCACCTTGGACAAGAGAGAGTGATGTAGCCTCTTTGAACCTCAGTTTCCTCATCTATAAAATGGGCACAGTGATGCTTGAAAGAGTATTGTGTTCACTGAGAACATTCAGAAACCACCTTGCGTTAATCCTTGCATATTTTAAGAGCTCAATAAATGTTAGCCACTGATGATGACTTGATGATAACATTACTAACAGGTGATTCACTGCTTGATGTGCTCCTGACATATTATTCTGGCTCATGAAAGGAGCGTCTACCTTAAGACTTAGGTTGGTTGAAACCATCTAACATAGGAGGTATAGGATTTAAGAGAAGGTATGGGCTTCCCTGGTGGCTCATTCATGAAAGAACCTGCCTGCAATGTGGGAGACCTGGGTTTGATCCCTGGGTTGAGAAGATCTCCTAGAAAGGGAATAGCTACCCACTCCGGCATTCTTGCCTGGAGAATTCCATGGACAGAGGAGCCTGGCGGGGTATAGTCAGTGGGGTCACAAAAGAGTTGGACATAACTGAGCAACTAACACTTTCACTTTTCACGTGGAGATGTAACTACAGCATGAGGTCTTGTTCCTTTAACTTACAAGTGCTAAAACCTCAGTATGTGCCATAAAGTAGACTTTCTCTAACTTTAACATGCACATAAATTCCCTAGAGATCTCGTTAGAAGGCAGATTCTAATCCAGTAAGTGGGAGTGGAGTTGGATGTTGAGATAGATTCTGCATTTCTAACCAGTTCCCAGGTGATGGCGAGGCTGCCGCTCCAGGTCAGGTTTGAGCAGAAAAGCAGTGGAATCACCCCAATCTGTCAATTCCAATTCCAATTCATCAACCAATTATTATTTTCTATTGCTTTACATTAAACTTCAGAACAATTTCATTTTTAATCTTAAATTGGCAGGGCTCACAAGGGCCTCTGTACCAAGACCTGTTTCAGGGAATGCTTTGTCTAGTGATTTAATTCGTCATTTGATATAAAATGAATACAGGGCAAGTTGACCTGCTGGAGCTTATCTATCAGAGGGAATACACGTGGCTATGACATCTTGATAAAGCTGACACAATTCCTCGATGAGGTTGCTTCCCATTGCCGACGTTAGTACTTTCGGTGTGGGAAGAAACGCTCAAGGAGTGTGCATGACATCTGTATTTTGTATAATTCATCAGATGGCCACATTTTAAGAACTGTGTGATGCTTGTCTGAAAAAGGAAGAAACAGGATGATTTTCTGTAGCTACAACTGTGAGGTACAGTGACTTGTATTAATACTATTAAATTAATGATTTTTCTTTCCTGAAAACACATTTGACCATCACTTCTGGGGAAGCTGTAACAGTGGTCAAATCTCACGTCTTTTTCAAGATGGAAGAAGAAACTGAGTTACCCTAACTTTACCAAGTGGTCATTATTGGGTTTATTTTATGCTTTTTGTAAAGGAAACAATCCCTTTTTACTCATTGAGACTTTTGTCCTTTGGGAAGCAGGGATGACTCCGAAGTTCTGATGACTTCAGTGTACTTCCCTAATTTAAAGCCATGTTGGAGGGGCTCCATCCCCAATTCCTTGGTCAAGTTGAATTAACCCCAAGCTGGAGCACTGGAAACTGTTCTTTGCAAATATTACTGCTACCATTTAGAAATATGTACACTACCTAAGTTTTCTTTTGAGAAAAACTATCCACCTATAAAAAAGAAAAATTGCCTTGACAGAAACAGTTCTGGTTTGACTAATCATTTTGTTTCTTTAAGTGATGAGTATATACAAGGTGGACCCTTGATGAGCCAACATTGCACTGTGGATACATATCTATGTTTACGCGCTGTTTCCATGGGATTCTCCAGGCAAGAGTACTGGAGTGGAGTGCCATTGCCTTCTCCGTTAGAACAGAAGGTGCTCTATATAGAAATGTTGCTTTGAAGCAATATTTGCAAAACATGCAAACTTCTGTATCTGTATTTGGAAAAATAAAACAGGTACTTACCTAGTGCCTGGCAACTAGGATCATTTTAGGAGTCTATTTAAATATTGGAGAAGGGAATGGCAACCCACTCCAGTATCCTTGCCTGGAGAACTCCATGGACTGAGAAGCCCATGGCAGGCTATATAGTCCATGGGCTCAAAACAGAGTCAGACACGAATGAGTGACGAAGGATGTAATGCAACGTTAATTTGAAGGATTCCTTTGTAAACCAGAGGCTCTAGAGACAGCTGGAATAGTTCAGTGTAATTCATCAGTTTTTGTTGCTCACACTGTGGTTTCATCACATTTTACAAAAAGTGGAGCCCACCTTCCTGGAGCTGGTGATGGTGATCTTTATCCAGGATGCACTTCCAGGCTGAGGCTGTTATCCTGATGAGTGCTAGAGCAGCCCTGGGGCTGGACCCCACGCAGAGAGCTCAGCTGCGGCTGGCTAAGTAACAAGATTTTAAGAATGAAGATCACAGCAAGCCGGGTGGATCCTGCTTCCATCCTAATTTGAGGGTAAATTCAAATTTTATCAAGCAAACATTGTTTTCTATGGATTTGCACTCAACTTCAGAAAGGTTTTATTTTTCATCTTAAATTAACAGGCCTCTGGCTGTTTTCCTGTCCCTGGCCTCTCAATTTAGTGTTTTAAAAATGTTGAGAACAAGAGTAAGATCACTACTTCATCTGTGAGCCTGCCCCCAGAACTGTGGGCAGTTCCCGGAAGAGTGGTAACAGACAGACCTGGGCACGTTCCTGAATGAGGACAGTGTCTGTTAGGAGCTGTGTCTTCTGCAATCTGGGGACAGTGCTTACCTTGGAGAACGTGACTCAGAGCCCATGGTTGCCCATAACCCTGGCTGGGCCAGTCATTTATTCTGCAACCTGGGATCAGTCATAGAATTTCATGGTCTTTATTTACCTCCTTCCTAACAGGAAAGAAATGGACATAATGGGAATTTTCCAAAGCATTGTTTTTAGCTATGAAATCCTTTTTCAAACAAAAGTTCTTCTGGAAGCCCAGGAAATAAATTAGATGAGCTGAAATTTCTCTGGTGGAAGTTGGGGCAGAGTCAGAGTCAGCCCTATTTTTTCTAACCCCTCACCAGTCCCCAGGAAGCCTAAATTTTCTGTGTAAGAACTTGAAAACTACTGGACTAATGATGATCTGAAGGCTCCCTCTAGCTTCCGTACAGTCTGTGCCTGTGTTCTCAGGGGAACAGGACTTGGAGTATCAGAAGGCTACCACTGGGGAGAGGCATTTGACAGCTAAAGGCAATTTTGTCTTTGACCCCAATGGTTGATTATTGTGTTATTGTGCAGTCTCCTAGTTGTATCCAACTCTTTGCGACTCCATGGACTATAGCACTCCAGGCCTCTGTCCCTCACCATCTGCCAAAGTGTGCCCAAGTTCATGTCCATCAGCCATCTCATTCTTAAGGTGGAAGTGGCTGATTAGGAAACCTAAAAAGGTTTAAGTAGGCATCCTCAGTGTTATTTTGAAAGGTTTAAATGCATGTTGTTTTGTTTTTTGCTCTGTCATTAAACATACCTTAAACTAGACTTATCCTCTTTCATTTGGAACAGAGGAGAAAGATTTTTATTTTCTTTTGGTTTTTGATTTTTGACTAGGTTTATAGAGGTGGGATGTATGTAGTTACAGACTAGTCCAACACTCTTTGCCAAAGTAAACAAATGATTTTAGAAGAGGTGAAAATTGAAAGTGGGCAGAAACAAACCATTAAGATTTTCAAAAGTCAATGGGAGGACTTCCCTGGTAGCCCAATGGTTAGACTTTGCCTTTCAATACAGGGAGTGTGGATTCAGTCCCTGGCCAGGGAGCTATGATCCCACATGACTCTTGGCCGAAACACTAAAACATAAAACAGAAGCATAAAACAGTAAAAAATTCAATAAAGACTTTAAAAATAGTCTCCATCAAAAAAAAAGAACTTAAAAAGTCAATAGAAAAGTCTTTGGAATTATTGGCTTCCATGAGACCATAGAAGGCAATGGCACCCCACTCCAGTACTCTTGCCTGGAAAATTCCACGGATGGAGGAGCCTGGTAGGCTGCAGTCCGTGGGGTCGCAAAGAGTCGGACACGACTGAGCGACTTCCCTTTCACTTTTCACTTTCATGCACTGGAGAAGGAAATGGCAACGTTCTTGCCTGGAGAATCCCAGGGACGGGGGAGCCTGGTGGGCTGCCGTCTATGGGGTCGCACAGGGTCAGACATGATTGACGCGACTTAGCAGCAGCAGCAGCAGCATGAGACCATAAATAAATGATCACTTTCCTTAAAGATTAGATATGAATGTTTTTACTGTCAGTGAACTGTTAAGTAGACAGGATAGTACAGAATGTTAAGTTGAATTTACAGTTTCCCAAATTATACTGGAGATTTGAATCAGAGACAGTGGTTTGAAGCAGTATTCTCATTCTCTTTAAAATGTGGCATATTCTCTTCTTACTAACTTTGAATAAAGCTTCCAAAGAGAATACAACTTTCAAACTGGTTGCTAGTGGTACACCCTGAAAGATGCAGGTGATACAGAATGATGTGGTAACATCTCCAGGGCAAGTATTCTAGGTGTTTATCCATTGTCCTACCCTCTAACAACAAAAAATCCCATATAAAATGTAGCCTGCTGTGTATAGCCCAGTCAATAAATAGCCTTCTTTCTCTACAAGTGGAATGCTTTGCTATCACAATGGTCATATGTCACTTGTGAGACAAATGATAACTAATGTGAAAATTATAAAAATCCAGACTATGGTCAATCATGATTTAACTTAATGTTCGGTGCTCCTATAATGAGACAAAAGTAGAATCTCCTCATTCTGCAGTAAATTTTTTTTTTTTTTCATTTTAGACTGTATCATTGCAACTTTTTCAAAGGCACAGAAAGACTGGAATCCCCCAGTTCCTGCAGTTTATTTGTATCAAATGAGACAGGAAAGAGAAATTCCTAGTATTTTGGCAGAGAGTAAGGAATATTTTTTAATCCCCTCTAGGCTAGCCCTGTAGGCTGGATGAGGCTGAGAGTGAGGGCAGGTGAATAGACAAAAGTGGGAGAGGAGGGAAATAGCAAATCCATGGCTGTGCGCTTCTTGGCTGTGGAAAAGGCGATGTAGAAGGTGTCTGCTGACAACCACTAAGCACTTTCTGCTTTGAATTAGTTTCTCTGTATTTGAAAAGGTTCACACAAACAACAGCATTGATACTGCTTAATTGCACGCAGAGTAATGTGGAGAAGGCTCAAAGATATTGCAGTTGAGCCTCTTGATCACACCTCACTCTAACACAGTAATGAACAGGTGGACCTGAGTTTAAGTTCCTGTTCCCCTGACCACAAGCTGCAACTTTGAGAAAAACTGCTTTCTCTCTAGGCTTAGTCTTTGCATATGTTAAAGAAAGGCTGATATACCCTTCTTCCAAGCACTTACCTACTAAGGCTGTTATGAGGAAACGCAACACTTAAGAATGCTTATCTTAGTCCCTGGTACAGAATAACTGCTTGAAAAACATTAGTCCAGTTTTGGGGTGCTGGTGGCAAATATTAAGGGTCAGCATCCAGAGGTGATGAGGATAGCCTTAAATTGAGGTGATGGATTCCCGTGTACCAGCTACCCTGTTTCCATCCAGCTTATTGTTTGATATGGGGAGTCCAGTTTATTTAAATTTCATTTAAAGTCCTTCTTGGCAAGTACTGGCCAAAAATGAGGAAAAGAAAAGAAAGAAAAAAATGAAGGCAGGAAGGAAGGAAGTAAAGGAAGAGAAGAAAGAAAAAGAAAAGAAAAAGAGTTGATAGAAATTTTGGGTGGCCCTGTTATCTCTTAACTCTTCTGATGTAGATAGAGCAGGTATTATTTGCCCTTTGAACAGATTTAGAAGTTAGTTTGGTGACTGGCTTAGGATCACTGGGGAGTTACAGTAGGGCCAGAACAAGAAAGGAGTTGGGTCTATCACAGCCTTAAATGAACTTATGGTTGCTTGACGGAAGGATGGGGCAAAGGGACAGTTAAGGAGTTTGGGATGGACATGTAAAAATGGATAACCAACAAGGATCTACTTATAACACGTGAAACTCTGCTCAATGTTGTGTGGCAGCCTAGGAAAGAGGGGAGTTTGGGGGCAAATGGATTTATGTATATGTATGGCTGAATGCCTGCACTGTTCACCTGCAACTGTTACAATGTTATTAATTGGCTATAACCTAATACAAAAGAAAAAGTTAAGAAGAATTGAGATCTAAAGTAAGTGTCAGATGGCAACTCCAATATGAGCATGGAACACTGTTGTACACAGTGGGCATGAGTTTGGGGGAGCAGTTTTCCTTGATGGTGGTCCCTTCACTGCAGCCTTTGCAGAGACAGGTACTAGGCACTGACTAGGTCTCTTTGTGAAGGCGACAAATAGTGGAGAATCTCATGAAAACATCATGTGATTCAGAAAATGATTCTTCTGAAATCAGTCTCCCATATAGTCTTCATTATTTAGGCTTTTTGCAAAAAGCAGTAGCAGACTTTGATGTATTCTTACTTTTTATACTGCTAAATTTATGTTTTGGATTATCCCTACCATTGTCTCAGGCATGGAGATGGCCTTGACACCTTCTCTGATTTAATGATTTGCCTGAACTGTTTAATATTCTTGAGGGAGTTTTAGCATCCTGGCCATGGTCTCTGACTCAGACTGCTTGTGTCCAGGTCCCAGCTGCATCACTGATTAGTGGAATGACCTTGGGCAATTTCTTTAACTTCTCTCTGTTGCAGCTGCCTCATCTTTCTGATGGAGATGGTAATGGTACCTGCCCCAGAGGGTTATTAGAAATCAATGAGAGATTCTTTGTTCAATACATGCAGAGAGTGAGCCCCATGTAAATGTGAGCTGTGAATTATAATAAGGCTATTTGCAGTTTATGAAGCTGAGATACATCACATCTATATGTTACGGGCATTGTTATTATCTTAGTAAAGTCTATAAAACTTTCATTTCCAGTCACAAAAATAATGACATGGGATCCACTTGGAAATCATTGGCAGAAACTGGCTTGAGTAGCACAGAGATCATCGTATGCCATAAAGACCGTACAAATCCGGATGAAGCCGCCATCAGATTGCTTTCTGTTTAAGTGGTGGTGAACTGCAAGTTCTTTTAGTTCTTTTCTTTCTTTTTTTTTTTTTGCATTTGCCAAATGAAATTTGGTTCCACCTTCAAAGTCAAAGCCGTCCAAGAAAGGTCACAAAGTGAAGATCATACTTTCCCTCTAGAACCCTTCTGCAGAACACCAAAACCTTAGAATCAGGCTGTGCACAACTGAAAAAGAAAAATCAGTTAGAATACCTCAAAGCGGTTTCCCATGTACACTTCCTCAAACAAGAGGTTCTAACTCAGACCACGTCCAAGTTCAGTTCAAAATGTAAGTGGTAGCATGAACTTTCCAAACTCAGTACACGAAGTGACCACGTCTTCCCAGTAAGTTTAGTGTTCTCCATCATCCTCGTAGACACGGCCTGGCCGGTGCTGCTTCAGCAAGAAACTTTGGCCACCTCCTTATACCCTGCCGGTCCCAGCTCTGTGGGAAGTTGGGTTACGGTGGGTTGCACCATTGCCCCTGCCCCCTCGAAATCCACCCCAGAAACTGTGGCCTCAGAGGAACCTCCCTGACACCCTGAAGGTCTCTGTGTTGAGCTTCCTCTTCTTAGCCCATGTCGTCCACCTGGAACTGGTCTTGAGTTCAGAGGAGATGTTGTCAAAGAAGGACTTGGACTTGTCGTAGTAGCACCGGGGCCCCAAGTGGTCCTCCTCAGCAGGGGCCTCCTCACTCTGGGTCACCACGTCCAGGTTCTTCTCTTCCCCTTTCTCAGCTTTGTCATCTTGAAAATTCAGTTTCTTCTTAAATTCCTTGTCCAGCTCTTCTCAGCTGAACTGGGCATTTGCCCTCTCAAAATCAAAGTTGCCTTCAAACCTGATTGTGTTTTCCTTGACGCTAGTTGGACAGCTTTGCCCTCTGGAGCGGTTCCTTGTTCATCTGTTCCCTGAGTGCCTCCTCTGAGGTCTTCTGTTCTCTGTTGCTCGCCTGCTGTTGAGTTTGCACAGCTGCCTCTGAGCTACATCAGTGGCGGCCTTGCTGTGGGTGGGGCTGGGCGCCTGTTGAGCTGCATGCCCATGGTGCCCTCACCAGGTAACAGCTTCCTAGAGTTCAAGTTATCAAGAGATCCAGTCTGGACAGCCTGCTCCACCATGGGGCTCTTGCCGACTGAGACAGATGGAAATCTGGCTCCTAATCCCAAGGAGGCCGGGATACTGCTGGCTAAGCAGGGAGCTGCCCACCAGCTGGCTGTAGGGTGGCATCCCTCGGAAGGGGCTGTAAGGCACCTGTGGCTGGAAGGAGGAGCCCAACCCAAGCCCAGGGAAGATTGAAGGACAGCAGGATCCTGAGGGAGCGTGTGCTGAGCTTTTGGAGGTTCACACACAGTAGTATCTTTGACATCACTTCCCGGAAGATGATGTACTCATAAATCTCCTCTTTAGGGGGGTGGCAGGCCTATCCACCTCCTAGGTGGGATGGTCTTCAGTACCAAAGGACCTCATTTTGGCGAGTGCCATGGTGGTGTCGTCCCAGTCAGTAGTGTGGAGGATGCCTTCGTAGCGGATCTGTGCCTTGGAGATGGCGCTGATCTTGCTGCCCAGGTTCGGGGTGCCCAACGAGCCGCTCATGGCGGTGGTCGCCCGGCCGGGCCCGGCCTGCTCACCTTCGCGTGGTGGCCTCATCACTCTCTCTTTGCGGCCTCGGTGCCAACTTACTGGCATCCGAGGGCCTGCCTAGGGACAGGGGGCCTCTTTTAGTTCTTGACATTGTTCTTTCTCATGGAGTCACGTAGCTGAGCTTGGGTTGGGGCAATTATCTGGGCGTATAACCAAATAACATTGGAACACAAGTTCAAGGGAAATGACAAATCAGTCTTAACTTTTTTCCTTCCTGTGCTTTTCTCATTGGGGTCTAGAGGGGTCTTCTTCCTTATTGAATATGACCTCTTGAGAAATTCAGTTTCCATCTTTTCCAGTAGAATCATTCTTCTTAGGGAATTAAATTTGCTTCAAGTTTCTGCCTCTTCTGCTCAGTTTAAAAGACAAGGCCAGGGCCCTGTGGGTGTTTTGTTATTGATATCTGCTATTTTCCACTCTCAGCTCTGTTGTTAAATTGTATTATGGTAGGCGGCATCTCCTAGGCCTGGTCTTTTAACATCATTTGCCTTAAGATGTGTTGTTTGCCTAGGAACACGCAGTGTCTATGTTCCAAGCTTAGCATCACTGGGGACCAGCCTTGCAAACAGAACCAGGCACTGAGCCTATGGTAGCCATTCAGATAACAGGACTAAATGTTGCTGGTCAGAATTCTCCTCCTGGCACATTCTGTGTGGCCTTGGAGGGTTCCTGAATTGCTCTGGCTCTAAGATTAATCTCGGACCTCTACATTCCTTGCTAGCGCTCTGCTTCCACCTCCTAGGTGGGATGGTCTTCAGTACCAAAGGACCTCATTTTGGCGAGTGCCATGGTGGTGTCGTCCCAGTCAGTAGTGTGGAGGATGCCTTCGTAGCGGATCTGTGCCTTGGAGATGGCGCTGATCTTGCTGCCCAGGTTCGGGGTGCCCAACGAGCCGCTCATGGCGGTGGTCGCCCGGCCGGGCCCGGCCTGCTCACCTTCGCGTGGTGGCCTCATCACTCTCTCTTTGCGGCCTCGGTGCCAACTTACTGGCATCCGAGGGCCTGCCTAGGGACAGGGGGCCTCTTTTAGTTCTTGACATTGTTCTTTCTCATGGAGTCACGTAGCTGAGCTTGGGTTGGGGCAATTATCTGGGCGTATAACCAAATAACATTGGAACACAAGTTCAAGGGAAATGACAAATCAGTCTTAACTTTTTTCCTTCCTGTGCTTTTCTCATTGGGGTCTAGAGGGGTCTTCTTCCTTATTGAATATGACCTTTTGAGAAATTCAGTTTCCATCTTTTCCAGTAGAATCATTCTTCTTAGGGAATTAAATTTGCTTCAAGTTTCTGCCTCTTCTGCTCAGTTTAAAAGACAAGGCCAGGGCCCTGTGGGTGTTTTGTTATTGATATCTGCTATTTTCCACTCTCAGCTCTGTTGTTAAATTGTATTATGGTAGGCGGCATCTCCTAGGCCTGGTCTTTTAACATCATTTGCCTTAAGATGTGTTGTTTGCCTAGGAACACGCAGTGTCTATGTTCCAAGCTTAGCATCACTGGGGACCAGCCTTGCAAACAGAACCAGGCACTGAGCCTATGGTAGCCATTCAGATAACAGGACTAAATGTTGCTGGTCAGAATTCTCCTCCTGGCACATTCTGTGTGGCCTTGGAGGGTTCCTGAATTGCTCTGGCTCTAAGATTAATCTCGGACCTCTACATTCCTTGCTAGCGCTCTGCTTCATTAGTGCAGCTTCCAAACTCAGTTTTGGGGTCAGTTAATCTTTGTGTTGGGGTTGGGCATTCTTTCATCGAATAAATTTAGAAAATGCGTCTTACTTTATTTTTCTCTCAAAGAGTTACAAGGCACACATGCTTATCAAGGTCTCTGAGAAGCTCCCGGTTGAACAATGCTTAATGAAGCATTTCTCAAATATAGGTGAATATGTAATTTTTTTATTGATTAATTTTGGTTTCCTGGGAAGACTTCTGAAGAGCATCGTTTGGGAAAGATTTCTGCTGCAGCTTCCTCAGGTGACTGAGTTATGTAAGGTAAAGAACACTCAGCAGTGTCTCTGATTTTAGAATGACAGTGTAAGTGTACCATTGCCTTTTAATTGGAAGATAGTTGTGTAAACAGTTTTTAAGCAATAGGTACCTGCATTCTGATAAACTGTAAGAGTATCTCTGGTTCAGCTAATAGAAGTCAAATTTGGAGGCCTACAACCAGGAAGGAACTACTTTGTTGGTTAACTCTTCAAAAAGTCAGTTTCCATGTCGAATCATGTCCCATCCCTTCTTGGGGCTGTCCTGCCTTGTAAAAGGCGGGGAACCCAGGCAAGTAGCTACAATCCTGTTTTAGCCTCAGAAAAGTGCTACAGCACTATACATGGCTTCTTTTCCTCCCTTTCATTTAAAATCAGTTAGGGATCATAATATGAGATTTCAAAGAAATAGGAAAACTAGCTTTCATTAGAATTGAAATGAAAACTAATGAAAAAAAAATGCAGCTATAAAAGACTTCTGTTCTATCCTTATGGTAACAATCCTGAGACACTAACACAAAAAGCGTTAGGACTGAACTCTGAAATCAGTCATGAGCAAGCTGGGCATTAGGCATAATCAGAAGATTTCAATAAATGCAACTGGCCTTTTGGCAGCAGCTAACATATGACAGCTCTGCAAATGCCAAGCATTTTATCAACGAGCGGTCCAGTTGTGATCTTTTGCCTGACGCCTGGTGCTTTGGCCAAGTCAGGAGGATGTTATCAGGGGTACAGAGTTCCAGGCAGTGGCCTGGACTCAAAGAAGGGAGGGTGGGGTGACCCCAGAGTATGGCCCAAAGCCATTTCCAAACAAATTAAAAAACCCACCTAGACAGAGAAGAAAGTAAGCTGAGAATGTTCAATTAATCAAGCTTTATATTTAAACAATGTGATCATGTAGTCTTTCCTTTTCATTGGGTAGGTTATGTGCCTTATGTTAAATTACTATTTCAGAATGGGTGCTGGAGTTTGTGTCTCTTGCAGGAATTAAATGATCTGCTCTCACGTTTAAAACAATTATGCTAGTTTCCTTCTACATCTTAGCCTATAAATGCATCTGATGCTGGGGACGTTTGTCCTAAGTATCTTTTCCCATTTAAACTGTCTTCATAACATTTCTAATTTGCAAAAGCCTTGGTGTTCAAAAATAACCGGGAGAAAAATTGGACTGTGGGTAGTGGGTAATCCAGCCTTGCATCAGGGCTTACTGACTACTAAAGGGAAAAAAAATGCCTCTTTCCTGAACCTTACCGGATGGGGCCATTGTTTTCAGATAGCCTTTACCTAATACAAAAGGACTCAAAGTCCATGACTGGCCTCAGACCAGCATTTTGTCTGGGAACAACATTCAAAGCCATGATGAACAGGCAGGCTGATAGTGAAAGGAGCCTCCCCAAGCTGGAGTATTTTTGTTAAATCCTAGTACAAAAAAAAAAAAGTACTAAAAGCCCATCTGGTGAGATGATAATTCATTAAGTGAAAAGAGGCAGAAGGCTTGGGAAAATCGATCCTTTTCTTTCTTTGTCTCCTGTGTTTGAGTTATTGTGCAATCACAGTGATACAAATCTGGATTCAGAGTGGCGGAAAACCCGTGGAACGTTCTGGGCATGTTTTAATAGTGTCTTTGCAGCAAGGGTGGTGTTCTGCATCTGTGATGTCAGTGAACTGATGTGCTGTTTGTAGTGGTCCTTAGAAATAGCACAGGAGACAGAGTGGGGAGGGTCACGAGATGAGGACTCTGTGCTGGAGGAAGGAGCTAGACTCCAGGAAACTCCTCATTCTTCCTGAGCTGCTTGACACACCCTCTGGGTGGCACACCCTCCCTGGAGTCCAGCTCAGCCCACAGACTCGTGGAAGGAGAACCAGGGCCCAGGCCTCCCCTTTGAGGAGTAGATGTAGTGCTTCCGTGTGTCAGCCACCTTGGGAAGAAAAGCTGAAGCCTTAGAGCTTTGGGCACGTGACCTGGGAACCCATTGAGCTCATGGACCCTCATCACATCCTCGAAGACCACCGAGGTTTGGCTGTCTTTTTCATAAACTTGGCATGTGTGCTGTCTGGGGTAGGCTGAGCATTTAAAGATGAGGAGAGCTGCAGGGACTTTTCCATTGGTTAAAACAGTTGTGTATTAACCCTTGAGGTTAATACAAACACATGCTTGTATAATATGCACATGTTATATACTAACACACTTATGTGCTGTGCTAAGTTGCTTCAGTCGTGTCCAACTCTTTGCAACCCTATGGGCTATAGCCCTCCAGGCTCCTCTGTCCATGAGATTCTCCAGATAAGATTACTGGAGTGGGCTGCCATTTCCTTGATCTTTCTGACCCAGGGATTGAACCTGAGTCTTTTCTCTCCTGCTTTAGCAGGCAGGCTCCTTACTACCGCCAGTGGGTTCTTTACCACTATTTAAGCACATTTTAAAATATTATTACTCTTTACTACTCTTAAACATTTATAAATATCATTAGAATGGGATTTTTTTAAATGGATATGACTAGTATGTAGCAGGAGTCCAGCTCCATTAAGTTAAATTTGGGTAGGTTGGTCTGTTGGAGGACATTGGGTGTCCTCAGTGACTGTGAGTGAGAATCTGTGACCTGTATTTCTGCTTATGTATTCTTTTCCTCATATCCCCCATCTCCATACTAGTAGATCTGTGTTAACATAGCTTTGAGGTGAATTCTCCCATCTCCTTATGTTATGTTGTTTTTGTCTGCGTAGATTGGGTACATTGGACACTTTGAGCTAGGTGTTGGCTTAAAACTATTCACAACCTAAAAGCTGAAAGTTATGTTTTATTCAGTGGAGATTTTTAAGACTTCAATACCAGGAGGCAGCATCTCAAGTAACCCTGAGAGAACGTCTCTGAAGAGGCAAGAGGAGGAACCAAGTCACATAGAAGTTTTGCAACAAAAAGCAAGTAGTCTGAACGTGAGAAATTATTGCTAATTAAAGAAAACTAGATATCCCAGCTTAAGGAATTTAGCACGTTTATTTGTATGGGAAGGCACAAGAGTCTGGGCTCACTGAAATCATTCCTTTCATATGCACCTCAGCTATCTGGGACCAGCATCCTGTGTTTTTCACATCCTGAGCTCCCCTGGGGCTCACCACAGGGAGTGGCTGCAGTCTGATGGCTGCTAAATGGCAGGTATGCTCCTTCCTGAGTGCCCTTAGGCCTCACCAACTCACACTGGAGGGCTGTAATCACTGGTGACTGTGACATCCTTATTTACTGATATGGCAGGAAGTATTCCATTTTCACAGGGATGCTGTCCCTGGGATGCTTCCCCTAGAGCTGTGCTTTATGAGACAGTTGGTACCCTGGGGAGAATGGCTTCAGGAGGGACCCAGCTTCCCTGCTCAGCATCCCCAGGGACCCAGAGCCAACGCCACAGCTTCAGAGGCATCCCAAGGCGATCTTTCTGGCTGCTATATTGAAACCAGCAGACCATATCAATTCATGCGATTCTTTTGATACTAGACCTTAGAGCAAGTGATTGTAACTTCTTTTGATTTCTGGAAAGTAATCAGGTAATCAATTCCACGCAAGGCAGAAATGCTTTGTCCCTCCCACCTTTACTTTTGAAGAATCTGCTGTCTGTTTACCAGGACCTCTGGTGAGCTGAAGTTTGCCTTCCTGTAGGACTAGGGGAGCCAAGCCATGTGCCACTTCACATGTGCACACTCGCGGAGAGGTACAAAGGAATTGAATGTTGGCATGCTCTGTAACTGATGAATAATTCATGAGGGCTTTCCGTGCCATAAAATTTCCTCCTGTAAATGAACATTATTTTGAAAGACAATGCTGACTGAAAAATCTGGAAATGTGGCATCATGTTCTTTCATGATCTGCCTTCAACATTTACTGGGAAGGCAAAAGTTGACAAACATCAGAATAATTAAACTGAAAGCTGACAATGGCCCTGGGTGGGCAGGAAGCCAACAACTTAGTCACAGCTTCTTCTTCCCCAGTTCATTCTAAAGTGTAACATCACCTGATGTTTACAAAAGGCCTCTGGATTCTTTGGCACTCTCTGGGCTTTCTTTGAAGATAGAATCTGAATGTTAATGATAACACTGTACATATTAATTAGTATTAACAGAGTACTGGTATTTAGAGTTGGAGATTATGATTCGATGGCTTTTCTTAACTGAAATGGGTCTTAGAGATAAAACTAGACTGTCTCAAGATGTCTATATTTCTCTATGTGAATAAATTTGAAACCCTCTGTTTTCCTTGCACTGTACAAAGGGTAGGTTTTAATTTTGATTTCCAGGAAAGATAAGGAAGGTTTTGGAAAATCTTACATGACAGAGAGATTATAAACAGAGTAACTTTATAGCAGAGTTAAGTCCTGTCAGATTATATTTTTAGTGGTCACCAGAAAGAAATTTTTCTTTTAAAAGAATTTCATTTTTTCATTATTTCAATTTTTCCTGCTCCCTTCCTTTCCATGATATATTTTTAATGCATTTGGAATCTTTCACTTGCTACTGGCTGGAATCTATGGAGAGTGTATCCCCAGAACCCTCAACAGTTGACTTGAATCTCAGTCATAATTAAATTGGAAGTTGACAAATTATTCTGAGGCTTAAAAAGAGGCACACATTATGTTCCTAACAAGGAGTGTCTCTACTCTGCTTTGTTTTAAAAGTACTCTCCATAGAGAATATTGACAAGAATTTTAGTGATTCTTTTTAAAAAATAGAAGGGTGTTTTGAAAGGATATCTAATAAACATGTCTGACTATGCTTAAATTTGGTATCTTACCTGGTAGCTGGGTTCTGAGGCTTTAAAACAACCAGGTTTTCAATTCCTCATCCACCCCTCTGTAATGAGAGCATCACCCTGGCCTCTCCTGGAACATCTTGAAAACATTAACTACTTAGAGGACTGTTGATATAAGTCTTTGATACAGTGATTTACTATCTTCTGCACTAAAGGATATGCTGAGAGCTAGTATTTGCATACAATTAACAGTCATTTAGGCATCTGAGCCACCCAGCCTCTCTTTTATATTAAAATCTGACTGCTGACACAGACTTCTCCATCACTAACATATTTCAAAGGTTGGGGTCAGCGTAAGGATATTAATTCAGAATATCAAGATTTAACAAGACAACTCTATAATTGCAATGCATTTCCAAAAGGGGGAGGGAAACGCAGTGTGTTGAGTGGCACTCCTTTTAGGTTCCCTGTGAGACAATAGAGTGCTGGACAGGTTTTACTGCGGCAAGTGAAAAAGTGAAAGTGTTAGTCGCTCAGTTGTATTTGCGACCCCCAGGGACTGTAGCCCACCAGGCTCCTCTGTCCATGAAATTCTCCAGGCAAGAATACTGGAGTGGGTAGCCATTCCCTTCTCCAGGGTATCTTCCTAACCCAAAGATTGAGCCTGGCCTCCTGCCTTGCAGGTAGATTCTTTACCATCTGAGCCAACACGGAAGCCCATTTTCTGCTTTAAGAGGTAATCAATAGCTGCCATAATGAATGAGCTCTGTAAAGGTTGCCAGTGGGTCTGATAGAGCATGACATTGCCAGGGATGTACCCAAGCAGTAGGAGCAGGCCCAGGAGCTCTAAGTGTTGAGTTTGTATAAAGCTCTCAGTGACAAACAGGGCCCTGAGGATTCCTGAGTCCCACCTCCCCTGCAGTCACTGTTGACAGGCTCCCTGGGCTTGTGATCACACCTCATACCACAAAGATCTGAGTGGAACAGTAACTCCCCGAGCCTGGTATTACTTTTCTTTATAATACTTTGCAGGGGACCCATACCTCCCATGAGGCATGAATGGAAGTGGCAGAAATACAAGGTGAAGTGGGGCACACAGTGCTCCTGGGAAAATCTCAGGGTGTTAGCAGAATGGTATTATTTAGTGGAAACACATCTCTATGGATTATTTTTATATTGTGTTTTAATTGTAAAGTACTTATTCATTTGTATTTTTATTTTTTGGCCATGCCCTGTTGGGATGGAGGATCTTACTTCCCAACCCAGGGATTGAACCTGTGCCCTCTACATTGAGAGCTTGGAGTCTTGCCACTGGACCACCAGGAAATTCCCTCCATGGACTATTTTTAAATGGTTTAAATGGTCCGTTTTGTCTATTTTGCATATATACTGTGTAGCTCAAATGCGCATACAAATTCATGGATTTCATTAGTCCCTTCACTTTGGAGGCTCCTGGCCTCACCCATGTCTTTATTTTCTTTTTTGACTTTAAAGGCACTCTCACCATAACGGTCTGCCTCTAATTGGCAGTTTCATCAGGTAGGATCTACACATGTGTCATAGAGCCCTCTCCTGACTTGGCATTAGAGTGGCCCATTAACCTTCTGTTTGTCATCATTAATTTACTAGGCATCTTGCAGCAGGTGGCAGGCTCTGTGCTAGGTATTGTTCAGAACAAATCTCTGTCATTTAGAATTTGTAGTCTTGGAAATACCGCTGGCAGGTGTGTGCCAAAGATGTGCTGGGCAGCTAACCAGTATGAAAAGTTAGTAAGGACCAGGGCCAAGTGAAGAATGTCAGTATTGGAATATAAAATGGAAGATGATGTAGTTACCTAAGGGATGTAAATTAGTGTAGCCAGTATGAAAAACAGTATGGAGGGTCCTTAAAAAACTAAAAATACCACTACCAGATGATCCAGCAATCCCACTTCTGGGCATATATGTGGAAATGATGAAAAACCTAATTTGAAAAGATACTGGCACCCCAGTGTTCATAGCACCACTATTTACAGTTGCCAAAACCTGGAAGCAACCTAAGTGTTCATCAATAGATAAAAGGATAAAAAAGACAGAGAAGGAGATGGTTGGATGGCATCACCGACTCGATGGACGTGAGTTTGAACAAGCTCTGGGAGTTGGTGACGGACAAGGAAGCCTGGAGTACTGCAGTGCGTGGAGTCACAAAGAATTGGACACGACTGAGTGACTGAACTGACACACACACACATACACACACAATGAAGTGTTACTTGGTCATTAAAAAGAAAGAAATTTTGCTATCTGCAGCGATATGAATGCACCTAGAGATTATCGTGGGCTTCCTAGTTGGTGCAGTGGTAAAAATTCCGCCTGCCATCATAGGAAATGCAAGAGACACAGGTTCAAAAGCCTCTTGATGAAAGTGAAAGAGGAGAGTGAAAAAGTTGGCTTAAAGCTCAGCATTCAGAAAACGAAGATCATGGTATCCGGTCCCATCATTTCGTGGGAAATAGATGGGGAAACAGTGGAAACAGTGTCAGACTTTATTTTGGGGGGCTCCAAAATCACTGCAGGTAGTGACTGCAGCCATGAAATTAAAAGACGCTTACTCCTTGGAAGAAAAGTTATGACCAACCTAGATAGCATATTCAAAAGCAGAGACATTACTTTGCCGACTAAGGTCCATCTAGTCAAGGCCATGGTTTTGCCTGTGGTCATGTATGGATGTGAGAGTTGGACTGTGAAGAAGGCTGAGTGCCGAAAAATTGATACTTTTGAACTGTGGTGTTGGAGAAGACTCTTGAGAGTCCCTTGGACTGCAAGGAGATCCAACCAGTCCATTCTGAAGGAGATCAGCCCTGGGATTTCTTTGGAAGAAATGATGCTAAAGCTGAAACTCCAGTACTTTGGCCACCCCATGTGAAGAGCTGACTTATTGGAGAAGACCCTGATGCTGGGAGGGATTGGGGGCAGAAGGAGAAGGGGACGACAGAGGATGAGATGGCTGGATGTCATCACTGACTCGATGGACGTGAGTGAACTCCGGGATTTGGTGATGGACAGGGAGGCCTGGCGTGCTGCAATTTATGGGGTTGCAAAGAGTCGGACACGACTGAGCGACTGAACTGAACTGAATAAATCAGAAAGAGAAAGACAAATGCCATATGATGTCACTGATATGTGGAATCTAAAAAATGATACAGAATGAATTTATTTACAAAACAAAAACCTACCCACAGACATAGAAAACAAACAGGGTTACCAAAGAGGAAAGCGTAAGGAGGGACAAATTAGGAATATGAGATTACCATATATACACTACTATATATAAAGTAGATAAACAACAAGGATTTACTGTATAGCACAGGGAACTATTTTCATTATCTTAACCTGTAATTGGTAAAATCTGAATATATATTTGTAACTGAGTCACTTTGCTGTACACCTGAAAGTAACATATTTTTATAAATCAAGTAAGTATATTTCAGTTTTTTAAAAAAGAAGATGTAGTCACCTAAAGTGGTTAGGATGATAGCTAGGAAAGCCCCCAAGGGCTCCTTGGGATATAAATGACCCCACTGATGTCATCAGGGTGCAATCTGACCACAGGTCGCCTCTCACCGTGGCTCCACCATTGGATCAGTATGCCTCTGTTCCTCAGGAATCATCTTTACCCCCCACCTCCCACTGCCAGGGCCCCAAGGATTGGGGATTTATTTTCCTCTTGCTAAAATGGCTATTCTTTGATGAATTTCAGAGTTATTTTTTCCTAATGTAAATATATGATTTGGGACCTGTAAAAAGAAACTGTGTTCCTTCTGGACAGAAAGTTAAGTTCTTGAGCTCTAGAAACTTCGAGGTTTTGTTCACATCATGGCTTTGATAGCTACTAGCCAAGTAACCGTGGGAAAGTGTCTGCATTTCTCCAAACCTCAGTTTCCGCATCTATAAAATGGAGCTAATAGGGCAACCTGCTTTATGAGATTGTGAGATTAAATGAGGATGTTTATAAAACCCAAGGCATGGGTCTAATTTGTAATAATAAATGGGTTCTAGCATTAGCAGTTATGGCACCAACTGAGTAATTCAGCTGCTTCCAAGTTATTTTTATTGTTCAATAGTGCTTTGGAATCCATAGGCCTTGATTCTAGTTTGGTTATTTTATTTTTATGTGTGTGTTTTATTTATTTTAAGTTATACAAACATACAAGTGTAAGCTTTCACTGTCAAAACTTCAAATACTTTATGAAAGACAAACCTAGGCGATAACTACTATTATCAGTTTTATTTAGCCAGTTTATTTTCACCAAGGTAGTGCATATTCCTAGTTTTGAAAGTCAAATAGTATCTCCTGTCAAGAATGGGAGACAAAGCAGTAAGAGGCAAGGATTCTGGAGTTTTTCTGGCCTGATTTCCTAATGAGATCAAAACTGACGTTTCTATTAACAGAAAGAATGTGGCTCTTTGAGGCGGGATTTTTGATTGTTTTATTTTTCATCCTTATTGGTGAGGGTCAGTCTCCTGCAGAGAAAAGAAATGGAGGGGTGTAGATGATGACTCTTTGCCATAAAGATATCATTCCATCTTCCTGTTCACGTCATCTTGTTCATCTCATCCTCATCCTTCATCCCGGCCCTCAGTGGTACTTGGTACCTCCAGCACCAGCCTTTCCTGGATTGCCCCCAGAACTGCCCCTACTCCAGGCTAAGTTTCAGCTTCTCCTCCTTCTTTTCTTATGCCATCCATTCACTTTCCAGCTTCCAAACTGGAAGCTTCCAAACATCTGTCTGCTGATGTTGCTCCTCTCTTGTTCTTTTTGGGGTTTTGCAAAGGCACAGAGATAAACAGATATTCACAGAACCATGTTGAACCAGAAGCTCAAAGTTTCTGTAGATTTTCCCACTCAGTTAATATCTTGTACTCTAATTATCTCACATTTTATTTAATCTTCTTCAAGAAAATTATGAGTTCATTGTGATTTTAGAACTGTGATTTTTATATCTTTCAGAAATCTCAGTAATGGATACATGGTATGTGCTCACTAAATTTTTTAATTGAGGTAACATTGATATATCACATTGTATAAGTTTCACATGTACAATATTATAATTTGACTTCCAAATACACTATAGTATGGGGTATATGTGTGCATGCTCAGTCACATCCAACTCTTTGCAGCCTCATGGACTGTAGCCTGCCAGGCTCCTCTGTCCATGGAATTTTACAGACCATAGTACTAGAGTGGGTTGCCATTCCCTTTCCAGGGGATCTTCCCAACCTAGGGATCAAACTCGCATCTCTTCCATTTCTAGCATTGACAGACACATTCTTTGCCACCAGCACCGCCATACCACATCTTTTTCATTCATCATCTGTTGATGGGCACTTAGGTTGTTTCATATCTTGACTATTAAAAATAATCCTGCAATAAACATAGGGATGCATATATCATTTTGAATTAGTTTTTATATTTATGGAAAATGCCCAGAAGTAGAATAGTTTTGATTGTATGATAATTCTATTTTTTATTTTTTTGAGAAATCTCCATTCTGTTTTCCATAGTGGCTGTACCAATTCACATTCCTATCAGCAGTGTATGAAGATTTCCTTTTCTCAACAGTCTCTCCAACGTTTATTATTTCTTATCTTTTGATAGTAGCCCTTCTAATGAGTGTAAATTGATGTCTCCTGGTTTTGATTGTGATTCTCTGATTAGCGATTCATTTCCCTGTTGGCCCTTTATATGTCTTCTTTGGAAAAATATCTATCCAGATCCTCTTTATTGTTTAATCCATGTGTTTGTTTTTGTTGTTGAGTTGCATGAGTTCTTTGTAGTCACTAAATTCTAGTTGAGTAGTTGATTGCTGTTCATATTTGGCTAAAAAGTGGCATCATATATATTACCTTTATTAGTGTGGTCCCATGAAAACCATGCCACTAAAAATATTACAACTTTTTCTTTTTTGCTTTTAAGATTCCAAGGAATAATAAGTAGCTGTAAGTGTGATCAAACAGAATACTCTTGTATCAATTAGCTATTGTTGCTTCGTAAGCCATTCCAAAATTTGGAACTTAAAGCGGTAATCATCCATCATTTTCCATGAGTCTGCAGGGTTGGCAGGGGGTCAGCTGCTTTCTGCTGAATCAGGGGGCAATTTGGCAGGCTAACATGTTTGGAGGTAGCTCTGCTCTGTGTATTGCTCATCCTCCTCTTGGGACCAGCAGATTATCCCAGTCATGCCCTCACCACACTGAAGCAAAGGACAAAGAGCAAATAGACACATGCTTGACCTCTTTGAACCTAAGCTCAGAACCAGCACGTGGTCACTTTTGTCCTCTTTATTCTGTAGGCCAGAGCAAGTTGCATGGTCAAAGTGAGAGGGCACTGCAAAATAACATGGCAAAAGGCTTAATACAAGGGAGTAAGATAAGTTAGGGCCCCCGAGGCAACCTATCTGGCCTTCTAGGCAGTAGCAGCAGCCCTGGCATGAATGGACACTTATTGAGACTCACAGAAATAAAAGTCTTATGTCCAGCTAACCTTGCCAGGCTTTCATTTGGATTTAAGAGAAGAGAATTCTAACCCTCAAGGACTTTACTAGCCATACTTGAGAAAATGATCTACAGATGAAATTAATGAATGAAATGGATATAGAGCAAAAAGCCAAGCAATAGAAGATTTTAACACTTTTTATGTGACTAGCCTAAAGCAAACTCTTGCTGTGGAGGACAAGATAGTAAATATTTTAGCTTTTGTCAGCTGAGTGGTCTCTGTTGCAGCTATTCAACTATAGTTACAGCACAGAAATAGCTATAGACAATACGCAAATGGATAGACGTGACTGTGTCCCAGCAAATCTTTATTTATAATACAAAACCAGACTTCAGGCATTCGTTTAAAGACCATTGGACTGGAATATTGAAAGAAATAAGAAAGGATCAGTTGTGGAAGACTTGTTGAAAAAGGAGTAATAGTTTCCAAGGCAGAGAAGATTAATTTAGCTCAACATTTGTTTTAAATATGAAGTAAGAAAAAACTTGTAGTCATTCAACAGGAAGATTTTCAGTTCAGTTCAGTTCAGTTGCTCAGTCATGTCTGACTCTTTGTGACCCAATGGACTGCAGCACGTCGGGCTTCCCTGTCCATCACCAATTCCTGGAGCTTGCTCAAACTCAGGTCCATTGAGTCAGTGATGCCATCCAACAATCTCATCCTCTGTCATCCCCTTCTCCTCCTGTCCTCAATCTTTCCCAGTCTCAGGGTCTTTTCCAATGAGTCAGTTCTTTGCATCAGGTGGCTAAAGTATTGAAGTTTCAGCTTCAGCATCAGTCTTTCCAACTAATACTCAGGACCGACTTCCTTTAGGATTGATTGGTTTGATCTCCTTGCAGTCCAAGGGACTCTCAAGAGTCTTCTCCAACACCACAGTTCAAAAGCATCAATTCTTCAGTGCTCAGCGTTCTTTATAGTCCAACTCACATCCATACATGACTACTGGGAAAACCATAGCTTTGACTAAATGGACCTTTGTTTGCAAAGTAATGTCTCTGCTTTTTAAAATGCTGTCTAGGTTTGTCATAGCCTTTCTTCCAAGGAGCAAGTATCTTTTTTCTTCCAAGGAGCAAATAAGGTAGATTTTATCACAGGTTAGTGTGGTCCAGTCAGAATGAGAACTCTTCACTCTTTAATAGCATTACTTGCTACAAATGATTTCTGCTTCTGAATGCCTATTTGAAAACATGTTTATTAAGAATGTTAATATTTTTGCTTAGTTGGTGGATGAGGAAGAAAGCATTTGAAAATAAAATGAAATAACTAATTATAGTGATTTGATTTTATGCCACTAAAAACGTTGCATTTGACTAATGTGACCTAGATTTGTATAAAGGAACCAGAGGGATTAATATGAATGATTTATTTTTAACTTTTAAGAAACAGTTTGCAGGAACTTTCCAGGTAGTCCAGTGGCTAAGACACAGAACTCCCAAAGCAGGGGGCCTGGGTTTGATCCCTGGTCAAGGAACTAGATCCGACATGTCACAACTAAGTGTTTGCAAGCCACAACTAAGACCCAGAGCAGCCAAATAAATAAACAAGTAAAATAAAAATAAAGGTTTGTTTTTTTTTAAAGCAACAATATGCAAGATTCAAGTGGATATTTTTCCACCTCAATTATATTTCACTTAGATTTTCCTTAGCAATCATTATGCTCCCGTCATATTTGAAGGTAGAAAAAAGCCCAGAATACTATTAGAAAATAAAGTTTTTTTTTTGCTTAGAATCTTTAATAACTGTTTATTCATTTACCATCAGCATTTATGACTATCGTACCTGAGGGTAGCAATAAAATTAAAACAAACTCCTGGTAGGTTTTAAGAACATCATTTGAAGTCCTCTGAGTTTCTTGGAAAAATGCAATTTTTCCCAGGTAGCATAATCATATAAATCCACTCTCACTGTTATTTATTATTATCTAACATTGTCTTGTTTTAATTGGAGTATAATTTCTTTATAATATTGTATTCGTTTCTGCTGTATGATGGCATCAATCAGTTATATGTATACATATATCTGCTCCCTCTGGAAACTCCCACCCTCCCATCTCACCCCTCCAGGTCATCACAGAGCGCTTATCTGAGCTCCCTGTGTTATACAGCAGCTTCCCATGAGCTATCTATTTCACACATGGTAGTATATATATGGCAATGCTACTCTTTCAATTGGTCTTCCCACAGTGTGTCCATGAGTCCATATTCTACATCTGCATTTATATTTCTGCCTTACAAATTGGTTCAACAGTACCATTTTCCTAGATTCCATATATATGCATTAATATGCAATATTTATTTTTCTCTTTCTGACTTCACACTCTGTGATAGATTCCAGGTTCATCTACATCATTACATCTGACTCAATTCCCTTCCTTTCTATGGCTGAGTAAATTTCAGTATATATATGTACCACATCTTCTTTATCCATTCCTTGTCTATGGACATCTAGGTTGCTTCCATGCCTTGGCTGCTGTAAATACTGCTTCAATGAAAACTGGAGTACATGTGTCTTTTTGAATTATGGTTTTCTCAGGGTATAGCCCAGCAGTGGGATTTCTGGGTCTTACATTGTCTTTTAATTTGTTATATACTTTACATTTTCTTGACATGTTCTCTTTTCTCTGGTTAATTTCCTTTCTTACTATTTTCACACACAGAGAGAGGCACAGATCTAGACCTTGATCTTGGAGGTGGTTACATGGACACATGAAAAAAAATTCACTAACTGAGCTGAATGCTTGAAATTTGTGAATGTTACTGCATGTAAGACAAATTTCAATTAAAATTTTAACATTAGAATCATAGTAATAGATTTGAATAACATGGGGGAAAGTTTTGATAAGTCAAAGTTATAAGTTGTATATGAAATATGATCTGGCATAAATTCATAGGAAGAAACTTGAAAGAAAGTATACTGAAGAATAAGTGATTTCCAAATGGTAAAACTGTGTTAGTAATAGTTTTCAGTGTCTGTCTTCCAAAGTTTCTCTAATGAAGTATATTCCTTCTATAACAGAAAAGTTGAAGTGGTAAAAAGTGTAACTAAGGAGATATTTGAGATAACTTGAACTTCGATCATAAATCCGTTTTGATGTTCTGGGAAGGAAAATAGCCATTTAGAGACAGGCAAATCCAGGAGTTGTAGACTTAGAGAAAGCTTCATGGAGAAGACCTCGGAGGGGCTGAGGCAGCATTTAGGGAAGGGCACAGTGGGAGCAGGTGTGGGGGCGACGCTGACCTTGTGTGGTGTTGCCTTTGGCCTGTGTTCCTCGGTCTGTGTTGGCTGACCGTGTTTCTGTCCTCTTCCTGGATTCTGTGGTGGCTCAGCTGGTAAAGAATCCACCTTCTATGCTGGAGACCTGGGTTTGATCCCTGGGATGGGAAGATCCCCTGGAGAAGGGAAAGGCTACCCACTCCAGTATTCTGGCCTGCGGACTCAACTGAGCCACTTTCACTTTCACACTTTCAAGTGTATAAATGCTTTATTTTTAATGCTTAACATGTTGCTCTTTTCAGCCATCATTTGTAATTCTTATTCCTAAAAAGCTCATTTCCTATCCTTTATAGTCTTCCAGCATCACCATTTGCTCTGTTCTCTATCTTGAGACTCCCTGCCCTCTCCCACCCTCCCCTCCCCCCTGCTTCTCCATGTGCCAATGTGAGTTTAAAAATTAATTGTGCCAAGGCATTCTCTCCTCTGGAAAAAATAAATAAAAGAACCCCAGAAACACACACATGCATGCGCACACACACACAGCTCCAAATGATCCATCTGTTGAAGACATCCACCACTCATTTCATCCTGGTGTAGGCTATTTTTATTTGCTATGTCTTGAGAGTTCCTATATTGAAATCTTTTAAAGAGTACTTTGGTTTCCATCAAAAGATGAAAAACAAACAAACCAAAAACCTATTGCCAGGCTGTGTGCAAAGAAATGCTCAAAGAGTGCTGATTTAATTGCCTTTTTACAGATCATGGTTTATGCCACGTGTAGGTTTTTCCATGCACATTGTTACCGATGGGCACACATTTATAATCATGAAGTCGATTGTAGAAGGGGTCATATTCTTTAGAATCCAGTGTTTTTCTGAATCTGTTCTCTGCAAACCTGTATCTTCTTACGTGTTTAATTACGACATTTTCAAATTCTCCCTGATGAACTGAAAGATGGAGTGAAGTCTTTTGTAAGTCCTTTTTAAAAAACTGCTTCTCTTCTTTTCTTGGCAGGGTAAGCGATAGCATTATGCTCTTACTGGAAATTTTAGTCAATAAAATGTATGTGACTTTAATTAGAATGCTGGGAAGGACTGCTGAGTTGAATCTTTTAGTTAATGCAATGAGCTGAGAGGTTTTGAGCATTTATGTGCAGAGGGTCAGTTTCAGTAAACTGAATTATATGGGTAATTTTAATATTTTTCCCAGGTAACTTCCATGTAGTATTCATTGTAAGGTCCAGTGTTCATAAATATCTGTGAAGCATCTCCCCTGAAACAGACACAGAAATGAGAGACCACTTTTGCTCTCAAGGAGTTCACAGTCCAGTGAGTTCTTTCATCTTTCATTCATTCCCATAGCCTCACCCCTCACTTTGGTGGATGCTGCCAAAGCCACATCCCTGGCTTTGACTTCTCCCCTGGGAGCCACAGCAGCACACCCAGTTTCCTACTGGTCACCACTCCATGGATGCTCTGATGACATCTTAAACTCATTACCTCTGAAATTAGTTCATTATCACCTTTTCTACCCAAACTCATTCTCTTCCCCATGTCTCTTTTCTCAATGGCTTGACTTTTTTCCAGTCACTCGAGTTCTAATCTTTGGGGGTTCTAACCAAAGCCCTGACATGACAGAGTTACTTCCCCCTTCCTAAGCGTCCAGCTCCCTTTATTCTGGTCACTTGTCCATTGGAGCCGATGCCTGTGAACAGCGCCCATGCTCAGGGTGGCTCAGTGGGACACCCTGTATTTGTGGGAAGATCACAGAACGGTCTTGTTTTCCTTCTCTCAGCCTGGACTGGGTCCTTTCCCTTCCCTTTGTCCTCCTAAATGCTCATGCATAATTGACTGCTTCCCCATTCCCACTTCTCTTTCTGATTCAGTATTTACAGAGACAGGTAGCTCTTCCAATAGATTCTCTCCCTCAAGCACTGCCCTTTCCAATTGGGCACAGCCCGTCGCTCTCCCATCTTCTAATACCGTCTACTTAGGTGGCCCCTGGATCATGGCCTGCCCCAATCAGTGCCATGATATCAACACTAGTATGTTTTAAGACTCCAAAACTAAGTTTTGCATTGCTTTCCATTTCCAAAAGTTCATGAACTGGTGTTTATTTATGCCACGTGTAGGTTTTTCCATGCACATTGTTACCGATGGGCACACATTTATAATCATGAAGTCGATTGTAGAAGGGGTCATATTCTTTAGAATCCAGTGTTTTTCTGAATCTGTTCTCTGCAAACCTGTATCTTCTTACGTGTTTAATTACGACATTTTCAAATTCTCCCTGATGAACTGAAAGATGGAGTGAAGTCTTTTGTAAGTCCTTTTTAAAAAACTGCTTCTCTTCTTTTCTTGGCAGGGTAAGCGATAGCATTATGCTCTTACTGGAAATTTTAGTCAATAAAATGTATGTGACTTTAATTAGAATGCTGGGAAGGACTGCTGAGTTGAATCTTTTAGTTAATGCAATGAGCTGAGAGGTTTTGAGCATTTATGTGCAGAGGGTCAGTTTCAGTAAACTGAATATATATGGGTAATTTTAATATTTTTCCCAGGTAACTTCCATGTAGTATTCATTGTAAGGTCCAGTGTTCATAAATATCTGTGAAGCATCTCCCCTGAAACAGACACAGAAATGAGAGACCACTTTTGCTCTCAAGGAGTTCACAGTCCAGTGAGTTCTTTCATCTTTCATTCATTCCCATAGCCTCACCCCTCACTTTGGTGGATGCTGCCAAAGCCACATCCCTGGCTTTGACTTCTCCCCTGGGAGCCACAGCAGCACACCCAGTTTCCTACTGGTCACCACTCCATGGATGCTCTGATGACATCTTAAACTCATTACCTCTGAAATTAGTTCATTATCACCTTTTCTACCCAAACTCATTCTCTTCCCCATGTCTCTTTTCTCAATGGCTTGACTTTTTTCCAGTCACTCGAGTTCTAATCTTTGGGGGTTCTAACCAAAGCCCTGACATGACAGAGTTACTTCCCCCTTCCTAAGCGTCCAGCTCCCTTTATTCTGGTCACTTGTCCATTGGAGCCGATGCCTGTGAACAGCGCCCATGCTCAGGGTGGCTCAGTGGGACACCCTGTATTTGTGGGAAGATCACAGAACGGTCTTGTTTTCCTTCTCTCAGCCTGGACTGGGTCCTTTCCCTTCCCTTTGTCCTCCTAAATGCTCATGCATAATTGACTGCTTCCCCATTCCCACTTCTCTTTCTGATTCAGTATTTACAGAGACAGGTAGCTCTTCCAATAGATTCTCTCCCTCAAGCACTGCCCTTTCCAATTGGGCACAGCCCGTCGCTCTCCCATCTTCTAATACCGTCTACTTAGGTGGCCCCTGGATCATGGCCTGCCCCAATCAGTGCCATGATATCAACACTAGTATGTTTTAAGACTCCAAAACTAAGTTTTGCATTGCTTTCCATTTCCAAAAGTTCATGAACTGGTGTTTATTGTGGGATAATAGGGGCTTCCCAGGTGGCACTGCTGCTGCTGCTGCTAAGTCGCTTCAGTTGTGTCCGACTCTGTGCGACGCTATAGACGGCAGCCCACCAGGCTCCCCCGTCCCTGGGATTCTCCAGGCAAGAACACTGGAGTGGGTTGCCATTTCCTTCGCCTGCCAATGCAAGAGACATAAGAGATGTGGGTTCGATTCCTGGATGGGGAAGATGCCCTGGAGGAGGGCATGCAACTCACTCCAGTATTCTTGCCTGGAGAATCCCATGGACAGAGGAGCCTGGTGGGCTACAGTCCATAGGGTCGCAGAGTTGGACACGACTGAAGCGACTTAACAGACATAGCATCCTGGGATAATAATGTCAGATGATGATTTATAGCATACTGGAGAGAAGCTGTGATTTTTGCACTGGAGGGAATGTGAGAGGCAAAATGTGACGGGGAATCATGGATGAATCTCAAAAACATGCTGATGCAAAAGAAGCTGGGGGAAAAAGGGTACATACTGCATAGTTGTATTTATATGAAGCTCTAGAATGAGAAAAGTGGTGATAATAGGCAGAACAGTGGTTGTTCTGATGTGGGGGTGGAGAGGGACTGGGGCAGAGCAGGGGATTTTCTGAAGAGGTGGATGAGTTCTCTATCTTGACAGAGAGATGAGTTACACGGGCAAAAGCATGTCAGAACTCATTGATCTATACTTTTTACTGTAGATAAATCTTAATTTCATGAAAGAAACAAAAAATTAAGGGGAAAAATATAGAGTAAAATGCATAGCAGTATGCGACTAGTGATTAAAGATAAATAAATCTATAATGTAGGTATAAAGAAAGCAATGTAAGAGAAAAGGCATGCTCTTGCATTTGGGGCAAGGAAAAAGTGTGGTCAGATTTGCTCTGGAAGTGCTGCTGTTGGCATCGTACACTGAGTAGTCTGAGGATACTGGCTGTTTCTTGGTGGTTCATAACAGAAATTCCATAATTAAAATCCAGTTCTGCAGACAAGAAAGTATGAATCTGGTATGTGAAAACTTCCAATGCTTCTAAAAGTCTTCTGCTCCATTGCCTTCCTCTGGTACCTGAAATCAGTCACAACTGTTCCTGTTTGTTTTAGGTTTGGTGAGTAGGAGGGTTTACATCA
This sequence comes from Madoqua kirkii, assembly GCA_006408675.1. NCBI lineage: Eukaryota > Metazoa > Chordata > Mammalia > Artiodactyla > Bovidae > Madoqua > Madoqua kirkii. The sequence goes on from SJYC01053931.1 coordinate 33,774, forward strand.
TAGGCTTGTAATAACTAATACATAGATCCCAGACTGGTAACCATAGGCCACCACAGGCCTATGAACATCTGTTTGTTTGTTTTTCTCTTTTTTGGTTGTGGCAGAGATATACAGATAGTTTTTTTTTCTGTTTTTTAATTACTTGCAAATGTTTGAAATTGGGAGAGTTCACATAAAAATCTGAACGCCTGGCAATCCTTGGCTGTCGTTCTAAAACAGCAGTAACTGCCTGGACCTGGGTGGTGGCTCCTTCTTTAGGTGGATAACATACTTTACACACAAGTATTGTTACCAGCATCGCGAGTTTAATATCTCAGGACCAACCTACTGCCTCAATTGTTGTTTAATGTCTATTTTCAGTCCTGTAAGCGTTTGAATAGGTAGCCTTTGAATTAACATGTGTAGATCCCCTCCTAAGTATGAGAGACTACTACAAGCTTTAGCAGATACGCAAGGGAGACACTATTATTATATCCATTTTGCACACAAGGCAATCAAGGTTTAAATAAGTGAAGAACTTACCTGAGGTTGCCCAGAGGAAGCAGCAGAGCCAGGACCTGAGGGAGGTTTTCTTAATCCAGAGCCTGTGCATTTACCCATCACGTTGTTCTCCTTTGTTTATTTTTAGCTTTGGTTTCATCCATTATTTAGTACCTACCTCTGGTTGAGTTCTTGTACATTTCCTTATGATTTGTTTTCAGAGTAACCCCCGGTCTCCAAACTCTTGATTCTGCATTCTTAGCGGTGAAAAAAACCTACCAATTTATGTCTATTATTTACTAATAAATAATACTCTTTTGATCTATGTTAATATCATATATAGTCTAAAGCATACATAGTTTTAAAATGTTAAAGAGTAAGATGTTATGTATATATTTTTATAGAGGGAATTTTCTTTCTACACCACAATAAATTATCTCTTACGTATTGCCTACTCTGTTTTGACCAGTACCTGAAACGATGCCTGGACCATGATTTTGCCTGAAGACATCTCTCCTGTCAGAGACTCCCAATTTTGTATCCAGTAAATTGTCCCTTCTAGATAAAGGGGGCAGTAGATGGTCACCACATCAGTCCAGATTATGGAGAGAACAAAATCTCCTTTGTTAGAAAAATGGTTGTCTGTCTGTAGCCACTGTGCTCGAAAACCTTTTACACCCTGAACTTCAAAATAGCCAGTGGCATCTTTTATTGCTATTACGGTCTCAGACTGGCCTTTGAGCAGCATGGGTTCTTTTCAGACCTCTAATAGCGACTGTGAGTTTAATCTCAAGAAGCGGAATTCCCCTCCCGGGTCTCAGTTTGTCAGTCTGAGCTGTGGGGGCTCCTTGGCGAGCTTGCCATCCTCGGGCCTCATGAGACTGCTGCCATGATTAACAAAACTGTGGTTAAAAAGGACTTGGAGAAAAGCAGGTGCTGAGAGAGGCAGTGCCAGGATGAGTCAGGGTGAAGTGCATTTGTGGGTGTTCTAGGCGCTTTCTTAGAGTTCTGACACTAAAGAATGGCAGCGAGCAGGCTCTGGCAGATACGTCTGTGCTAGCCGTGATGCGTCTCTGAATAAAGCTGCTTATATGTGGATGGATAGGTTCTAGCTTCTAAGACCCTACCTGTGTTCCCTGAACTTCTTTCCATCAACTTGTATGACTTGAATGAAGCTTTTCTCTGGAGCATTCTATTTGGATTGTTCTTTTCTGTCTTATTCTAATCCCCCCCCTCTTTTTTTTTTTTAATTTTGATCTTTGTATTTTGTATTGGGATATATGTGATTAACAATGTAGTGATCGTGAAAATCGTGAAATCGCTCAGTCGTGTCCGACTCTTTGCAGTCCTGTGGACTGTAGCCTACCAGGCTCCTCCGTCCATGGAATTTTCCAGGCAAGAGTACTGGAGTGGGTTGCCATTTCCTTCTCCAGGGGATCTTCCTGAACCAGAGATCGAACCCAGGTCTCCTGCATTGCAGGCAGATGCTTTACCCTCAAAGCCGATAGTTTTAAGTTAATAGCGAAGGGACTCAGCCATACATATAAATGTATTCATTGTCCTCTAAACCCTCCTTCCATCCAGGCTGCCACGTAACATCAAGCAGAGTTCCATATGCTATACAGTAGGTCCTTGTTGGTGATCCATTTTAAATATAGTAGTGTATACATGTCCACCTCCAGCTCCCTAACTGTCCCTTCCCCCCAGCAGCCATAAGTTGGTTTAGATCCAACATCCCATTCTCCAGAATCCCAAAGCACCAGGGTGACTCAATCTTTCCTTCTCAGGCACTTTCGTAACCTCAGAGCATGGCGTTGAGTGCATGACGAGGGAACAGGCTTGACACACACGCCCTGTGGACTCCCTAGAGGGAAAGCCTTTTTGTGTGTATTTTTTTTGGGAATGTAACAGAAATGCATAAAGTTGTCCATGTAAACTCTGAACCATAAATCACTTCTCTTTCTGAAACACATTCTTTTAAGACAGAAAATTAAAAGGTACTGCTAACAGCATTTCAAATCTCTAAATCAAACCCCTCCTCCATCTTTTATTTCACTTACTATATTGGCTTGGGAAGATTTCCTGGAGAATGGAATGGCAACCCACTCCAGTATTTTTGCCTGGAGAATCCCATGGACAGAGGAGCCTGGTGGCCTCCACAGTCCATGGGGTCGCAAAGAATTGGACCCGACTGAGCAACTAAAACAACTTTCATTTTTTCACATACACTGGGGTGGATTTACCGAGTTGCAGGATAGCTTGGCATATACATACGCATGTCGCCTGCTAATTTGCGTGCTCTCTGAAGGCCCCTGTGGTATTCATCATTAAGGCAACTAACACCTGGCGTGTTCTATTGGTGGCACCCAGTACATGTTTGTGGAATGAAGATAGCTGCCTTAAACAAAGGATGCAGGAAAGCCTGATGCTGCTTTGCCCCAGCAGGCCTCCTGTTATAGTCCTTACGTGTCTCATGTCTGTCTTGTGACCATAAGCTCCAGGGAGTTCCTCTTGGAAGTCAAAGTTGAAGTCCAGAGGTGAATGATCTTTAGAAAAAATGTGGTGAGCAAAGGGCACTGATTACAACATAGTCAGGAAATAGACTGTTCGGGAGAAATAGATTGACAGTTTCTAGTAACTTGACAGTGAACATGAGGTTTGCCAGAGTGAGTTGGAGCTACTCTGTGTCGAGATGGATGAATTATGAATACTTCAAACCATGCCGCTGGATCATTCCCCTCTGCAGCTTTCCTCCTGGGAGGGCCCTGGCGGGGAAGCAGAAACAGGCAGGCATTGCACACCTGCTCCAGGGCCAGCACCTCCGTCAGCGGGGCTGCAGAGAAGTGCTGACAGTGAGGTTTCTCGTTCCTATGCTCAGCTATTTATCCCACCGGCAAGGACAGCCTGTCTCCTAATGACCAACCACTGGGACAGCTGCCTCTCAGGCATGTGCCTGTCGCCTAGTGCGGCCCAGTCCAGTGGCACTTAGGTAAGCCCTGACCAGCAGAAAAATAACCACATCCTGCAGCCGCACATGTGGAAACAGGAGTTTTCAGACCACGAAAGCACTTACTAATGACCGTGGTGTGTTTTATCCTAGATATCTGCCTTCTCTCAAGTATGGTACACTCATACGTCACAGTGATTTCTTATCAAGGATTGTCCAATTCTATTTATAGGATCCCGAGCAGCTAGTGGGACTAATGGTAAGAACCTGCCTGCCAATGCAAGAGATGTAAAAGACGCAGGTTCAGTCCCTGGGTTTGATCCCCTGGAGAAGGAAATGGCGACCCACTCCAGTATTCTTGCCCGGAAAATCCCATGGACAGAGGAGCCTGGGAGGCTACAGTCCACGGAGTCGCAAAGAGTCGGACACTACCGAAGCAGCTAAGCATGCATGGAGCAGGTAGCATGTGTAGAGTCCTGTGTGAAGGAAACAGGATGACCGAGGCAAAACTCCTGCTGTGCAGAAGCTTAGCAGCTAACAGGAATAAGACAGTCTACAGGTAATCGTGTTACAGAGCAGGGTATAGAAAATGCCACGGTAGAGCTGCTTTTGAAGCAAAGACAGGAAGAAATGGATTCCAGCTGGTGGGATTTGGGAAACCTTGATGGAGAAGGTAGCAGCTGAGCTGCACTTTTAAGCACAGGTGGATTTTCAGAAAGATCAGGTGGGAGAAGGTTGAGATATCCCGGGAAGAGAGAAGCACAGAAATAGTTAAAGGTTGGGGAGTATGAGGTGTTTTTAGAGCAGAAGTTTTGGCAATTGAAGGAGACCCCAGCCTGGTGAGCTGGGATCTGTGATCACTAATGTAGTGCTTGGGTTCTATGAAACAGATGCGTGTGGCAGCCATATGGGCTTTGAGCTCCGGGAATGCATGTGACCCTTCCCAAGCCAATCCCCATCTGTGGCTGCTTCCGTGAAGGCATTCCAAGCCTGCCTCTCATGGCTGTTTGGAAATCTTGTCTATGAAGTGTATTGTCAGAGGGTAATCTGAGACACTTGCTGTCTGTTAAACTAATTATGCTTCAGTCCACAGAGTGCCTTGGTGCTCTCGATCCTGAATGCTCAGCAGATTTGATGCAGTATCTGAATTATTAATGGACACGATATGGAAGAGGGGGCTTGGCTGCGCGTTTCTGTTTTGAGCAGGTCTTGGACGGGTGGCATTACGGGAAGAGAGGCAGCTGCTTTCAGAGTGATGGACGAAGCAGGTCTTCCAGAGGAGCCCTACCCAGACAGCAGCCTGTGCCAGTATGCTCAGAAAATCACGGCCTGCTTTGGAGGGATGGGTAAGACCCCTTAGGCATGGGGCTTTGTGGAGGCGATGCGCAGGGTTGACGTTGCAGGCCACCACTAAAGACTTGGTGGTGGCAGGGAACAGGTGTAGCTGCTGGAGCCAGAGACCCTCGAGTGGGTCGAGGCATCACCATCTAGCAGTGCGATGGTGCCCCTTCTTCTGAGTACTCCCACTTAAAGCACTGCTATTTGTCTGCTTACTCTGTTCTGCTCAGCAGCAAAGACCATCCTGAAGACTGTGAGCTTCTGCAGGTGTTTTAAGTGGATTTGCTGAGCGCTTGTGTTTGCTCTCTTCTGATTAAAACAAAATCCCAAACTGAAAAGCAGGCGACCTCCTTAACACTGATGAAACTGGTAAATTCATTGTAAAACTAAATCCCATAAAAATTAGCATTAAAAAAAATTGGCATTTAAAAAATTTTATTGGAGTAGAGTTGCTTTACAATGTTGTGTTAATTTATGCTATACAGCAATGTGAATCAGCTATATGTTTACATATATCCTCTCTGCTTTGGATTTCCTTCCCAATGTAATTTTCTCTCAAAATTTTTTTTTCTTGTCAAAAAGCAGATAAATTTTGGCAGATGATTTAAAGGTGGAGGAGGGACATTTGTCTGGAAAAATATAAAGACTTAAATCATTACAGGGAATAAAGTCAGAATTCATTTGCACAGAATTGCTGCAGGGATTGACCTGTGACTGGTGAATTAAGAGTAATTAAGGCATCTGTCCTCTAAGCACTGTGTAACCCCCAAAGTGCTTGGCTCTGAGGTTGGGGTTCATCTCACTATTGAGGTTCTACAATACATAAAGGCAGAATGCCCAGGATCTCTCAGGTCTGGGTTGAAGCTCTTGGTTAATTTGCCACTGACAGTTTCTTTTCATTGCTTATCATAGAAGAAGAGCTTGTTTAGATGCAATGAAACTGTTGCTAGCAGTGTTAGGATAGGACATGCAGGCCACCCAAGCAAATCATGCATTTGTAGTTAGCATTAGCTTCGAAGTGTAGTGCCTTGTGATACCTTCTTTTATAACCACATGAACTGTCCCAGAAACCACTCCACTCCTTTGTAAATGCTGTGACTGTAATTGGATGTGAGCTGTGGCAAGAGGCTGATGTTGGTACAGCAGTGGAAGACACGGGTCCACTGGGGCATCTTTAAGGATCTTCTCTATTCTGTTGTCATGGCTGTCAGGTGGGTTCCACTGAAAAAAATATTTTTAATACTGGAGGTGTGGCCTCTGCTGGGTGTTTACAATGAGCTACATGGACGAGGTTAAGCTAAGAACTCTAGGCACTGTACAAAGTAGAATGTAGCTCCTGGGTGCCCACTGTTATTGCTGGCCTCAGCCCCCAAGCAGCCAGTATCTGAATTCTCTCTCCACCACCTGAAAAGTAAGTCAGCATCTCACATTTACATCTAATCAGACTGTCTTTATGAGCAAACAAACCTCTGGTATTCTCATCAGCCTTCTTTATGATTCATCCTGATCTAAAATTCATTAAGTAGATAAAACTTCATATATATAATCCTTTTATTGAAGAAGAATTTAATTTTTTCCCTTGTATAGTCTATCAGAACATAGCCACTTTTAAACTACATATATACATCTATAAACTTGTCCAAAAATTTAGGAGTGTCCTGACTAGATTCTGCTGGTGTAACAGCGAAGCATTGAGATGGAGTCAGTGCTACAGGATTCGTCTTAGTGGGAAATGCTTGACAAATTTAGGGAACAAGAAGGCGGGACAGCTTTGTTATAGAATAGTTATACTTTTGCCATAGAAAGATGCTGGATTTAAAAAAATAATAATAATCTGTCTAAAGTCTATGTTTGTGAATCATTAGTGTATCCTAGAGCCTATGTTTTGAGTGACTATGTCTGACCTCTCTATATAAGCATGTATATATGTTTCACAAATGGACCGTGTGAACAAACATGTAAGCAGATAGATCTTCTCAGATTCTCAGTTTGCAAAGAGCAGTCCTATAGGAAACTAACCACAGGAAGAAGAAATTAATGGTTTAGGGCAGAAGTTCTGACACTAGTATGTTTATTAGAAAAACATAAAAGAACCTAGTAAGTCTACAGGGCCTCAGGCATCTGTGTTTTAAACAGATTGGTTTAGCAGCCACACTTTGGAAACATTTGATAAAATATCTAAATTGTACATCCTAAGGCTCTTTGAATCAAGATTGCTGGGAGAACTATCAATAACCTCAGATATGCAGATGACACCACCCTTATGGCAGAAAGTGAAAAGCCTCTTGATAAAAGTAAAAGAGTGAAAAAGTTGGCTTAAAGCTCAACATTCAGAAAACGAAGATCATGGCATCTGGTCCCATCACTTCATGGGAAATAGATGGGGAAACAGTGTCAGACTTTATTTTGGGGGCCTCCAAAATCACTGCAGATGGTGATTGCAGCCATGAAATTAAAAGATGCTTACTCCTTGGAAGAAAAGTTATGACCAACCTAGATAGCATATTCAAAAGCAGAGACATTACTTTGCCGACTAAGGTCCATCTAGTCAAGGCTGTGGCTTTTCCAGTAGTCATGTATGGATGTGAGAGTTGGACTGTGAAGAAGGCAGAGCACCGAAGAATTGATGCTTTTGAACTGTGGTGTTGGAGAAGACTCTTGAGAGTCTCTTGGACTGCAAGGAGATCCAACCAGTCCATTCTGAAGGAGATCAACCCTGGGATTTCTTTGGAAGGAATGATGCTAAAGCTGAAACTCCAATACTTTGGCCACCTCATGTGAAGAGCTGACTCATTGGAAAAGACTTTGATGCTGGTAGGGATTGGGGGCAGGAGAGGAAGGGGACGACCGAGGATGAGATGGCTGGATGGCATCACAGACTTGATGGACGTGAGTCTGAATGAACTCCGGGATTTGGTGATGGACAGAGAGGCCTGGTGTGCTGTGATTCATGGGGTTGAAGAGTCAGACACGATTGAGCGACTGAACTGAAGGCTGTTTGAAATAAACAAGAAATAGAACACATACAGCGTGTTTTGTTGTCATTTAGTCACTCAGTCGTGTCTAACTCTTTGTGACCCCATGGACTGTAACCCTCCAAGCTCCCCTGTCCATGGGATTCTCCAGGCAAGAATACTGGAGTGGGTTGCCATTTCTTCCTCCAGGGGATCTTCCCAACTCAGGGACTGAATCCAGGTCTTTTGTATTGCAGGTGGATTCTTTACTGTCTGAGCCTCCAGGGAAGCCCAAGAATACTGAAATGGGTAGCCAGCCATTTCCTTCTCCAGGGGATCTTCCCAACCCAGGGATTGAACCCCCGTCTCCTGCATTACAGGTGGATTCTTTACCGCTGAGCCAGCAGGGAAGCACACCCTGTTTTACCTACTTTGAATGCTGTTTTTAGAGGAAGATCTTGGAAGGATTTTTTTCTAGGGACAATGTTGATATAGGACTTAATTCTCCAAATTTAAGAAGAGAAATTTCACCATGCAACTACGGTATCAGAAGCTTCCACACTTCCACCCTCTGTATCTCCGGTCCAATCTGGATGACTCTGGGGCAGTCTGTCTCTATTCTCACTGTGCTTCCCTTTGGCTTAGAATCATTCTAGCAAATTTGAATTCTCTGGTTCTTGAACTTTGTTGCCAAATCCTGCATTGAAGATTGTTATTCAGTTACTAAGTTGCGTCCAACTTTTTGAGATCCCATGGACTGCACCACGCCAGGCTCCTCTATCCTCCACTGTCTCCTGGAGTTTGCTTTAATTCATATCCATTGAGTTGATGATGTTATCTAACCATCTCACCCTCTGCTACCCCCTTCTCTGTTTCAGTCTTTCCCAGCATCAGGAGCCTTCCCAGTGAGGCAGTTCTCTGCATCAGGTAGCCAAAGTATTAGAATTTCAGCTTCAGCATCAGTCTTTCCAATGAATATTCAGGGTTGATTTCCTTTAGGATTGACTGGTTTGATCTCCTTGCTGTCCAAGGGACTCACAGAGCCTTCTCCAGTACCACAATTTGAAAACATCAGTTCTTTAGCACTCAGCCTTCTTTATGGTCCAGTTCTCACATCCGTACATAACTACTAGAAAAACCATAGCTTTGACTATATGGACCTTTGTCAGCAAAGTAATGTCTCTGCTATTTATTATACTGTCTAGTTTTGTCATAGGTTTCCTTCCAAGGAGCAAGCGTCTTTTAATTTTGTGGCTGCAGTCACCATCTGCTGTGTGATTTTGGAGCCCAAGAAAATAAAATCTGTCAATGCTTCCACTTTTTCCTTATATCTTTGCCATGAAGTGATGGGTCCAGATGCCATGATCTTTTTTCTTTAATGCTGAGTTTCAAGTCAGCTTTTTCACTCTCCTCAATAAAAGAAGCAAATAATTCTTTTCTCTGCTTCATTACTCTATAGCTTTATGGAAAGACCTTTTGCCTGTGATAGAAACAGTTATAGCTTAGGAATCAGGAGACCTGACTCCATCCTGAGTGTGCTGTGTTGTCCTGGGAAAGCCAGTTAGCATCCCTAAGGCTTACCTTCTGCACCTTAAAATTAAAGGGCTAGAGAAGTTCCCTGTTTCCTGAATGTTGGTCCTGATCTGAGGAACTTTGACTAATACTGGGCCTGATCCCCCAAAGAATCTCATTTAGGGGTCTGAGCTTGTGCCCCAGTCTCTGTATTTTTCAAAAGTTCTAGAGAAAATTCTTGCATGCAGTGATATTTGTGAACCACTGGAGTAGCTTATCTTTGAAAACCCTTCCAGCTCTATAATTCTATACTGTTTAAAGTGTGTAAGGGCTTTATTGAAAAGAAAATGCTTTTAGAATATAATATTCCAATGACAGGAGAAGGAGTGTGGTTTTATTCACACTGACTTGTGACTCTTGTGTGGTATTTCGGTCACACGTGCTTATTAACCCGACTGAGTGGATGTCAAGGGTAAAGACTCATTACCAGGTTTGTACATTTGCTGCTTTGTACATCAGCAGGCTAATTGTGTGATGCTGCTGCTCGCTTATAACTTTATTAATTCATGTAGCCACCTTCATGGTAATTCTCTCTCATCAGGTGATTCCCTAGATTTCTGCAGTAGCAGAAAGCATGTGAAACAAGTTAAGAATATAATTACGATTGGATTAATGGAAGGAGCCTGAAGGATTTTCATGACCCCAGGGGGAGGGGAGGGGTTTCCCTGTAGAAAATGAGAAGGATTATTTACTGTGGCCTGGAGCTGGATTGGTTGTTAGTTGCAGCTGAAGAACTTTTCTTGAGCTCTCTCCTCCATGAGAGCTGAAACATGAGAGAACTTGGAATTATTATCCTGAATTTCTTCTGATATGCATTTTTGGATTCATATCAATAGATATGCCTATTCACAGCACTCTTACCAGATGATACTGAATATCCTAGGAATGTCTGTGGGTGAATCCCTTTTGCTACTGAAGCTATGTCCTTTCTCTTGCTCTGGATATTAATCTGATTTTTAACTATTCATTCATGTCTCAGACTAAAATAGTCTTGCATTGCTGGTAGTCATTTTTTTTTTAACCTGATCATCTGTATATACAGAGCAGTACCTAAGCCCTTGAAGGTAATCACTTAAACAGATCTTCCTTAATCTTCTTTGCTGGGCAGTGAGAAGGGAAAAAATACAATAAGGAGTCAGGAGAGTTGTGGAGAAGCACAGCTTCTTGGGAGCCTGGTATCTATTTCTCATTTCTTTGCAATCTGTGCCGAGATGCCTTGCTTCCTTGGTTTAAAGTCCCTGGGGAAATTGTGCAATTCCGGGAAAAGCAAAGCCACCTCATCTGAGAAAGCCAGCACCAGGGGCTCGTGCAGAAGGAGACTGGTTGTCGAGGATGTGAGTTTCCCTGGGAGCCCCTCCCCCGCTCACAGGCGGGCCACTCTTACTCACTTGTATGTACATCCTGACGTCTACTGCACGTTTGAGCACTTGCTGAGCAACCTCGATCCTCTTGGAAGTAAGAGAGCCCACTCTGGACATGGCTTCGTGTTTTGTGATTGGCATAAGTAATGAAGTACTGTCTAGAACCATTCTTCCATTATGTATTCTTCAAAAGAAACACTATCCTGGATGTATAATTAACGAGGTGAGCGTGGGAGGAATGGAGGATGTAACAGAAGTACAGTCATAGCTAAATTCTGAGGGTATTTTTGTCCATGATTTTACGATCTCGGTAACAAATATGTCTCTTTCGAAATTTGGTAGTTTGTTGTAGTTCAGTCACTCAATCCTATCTGGCTCTTTGTGACCCCATGAACTGCAGCACACCAGGCTTCCCTGTCCTTCACTAGCTCCTGGAATTTGCTCAAACTCATGTCCATTGAGTCAGCGATGCCATCCAACCATCTCATCCTCTGTCATCCCCTTCTCCTCCTGCCCTCAATCTTTCTCAGCATCAAGGTCTTTTCCAATGAGGCAGCTCTTTGTACTCTTTGTACTAGTAACCACCTATAATAGGAAGTGTGATGGCAAAGAGGGCTTCCCAGGTGGCACAGTGGTAAAGAATACACCTGCCAAGGTAGGAGATGTGAGAGATGTGGGTTCGATCCCTTGGGTTGGGAAGATCCCCTGGAGTAGGAAATGGTAACCTGCTCCAGTATTCTTGCCTGGAAAATTCCATGGACAGAGGAGACTGGCAGGCTACAGTCCATGGGGTTGCAAAGCGTTGGAAAAGAAAGATCTCTATTGATAGATGATTTTCTTTCATATAATATAGGATGAATGGAAAAGAAATAGTCAAGGCAACAGATTACTACTAGTAAAAAAGGACCTAAGTGAAGCTGAAATCTAAATTGTGTTAACTGCCTTAGGTATACTTATGAAATATTTAAAAAGAAAAGAAAAAAAAAGGCTGTAAAATGTTGAGACAACTTGTTGAGGCTTCTTTTCAGTGAAGCTTATTAGAAAGTAGTCACTTATCTATCAGCCTGGGAAAGAAGTTGAGAAAGCCCAGTCTGCGGATAAGAGTTCTCAGACTTGGAAATTATGAATTCTTTGTTGAGAAGATGACATCGACCCAACTGCTCACTCTGTCAAAATCAGTCCTAGAATTCATACAGGAAGTAGAAGGCTATTAGACATGGTCCCTATAAACATGTGACGATGACCCCAAAGAGCAAGAAAACAGAATATATACTGGATAATTCTTTGCTAGAGAGGATGGCACAATTGGATTAAGGCTAGGTCAGGGAAGGCTGTTAACTTATAGTAGGGTGTTCTGTTTTCAATTAATTTTTGAACAGCTTTATTGAAATATTGAGATGCTTTATTGAGATTCTTGTTCCTTGGAACGAAAGCTATGACAAACCTAGACAGTGTATTAAAAAGCAGAGGCATCACTTTGCTGACAAACGTCTGTCTAGTCAAAGCTATGGTTTTTCCAGTAGTCATGTACAGATGTGAGAGTTGAACCATAAAGAAGACTGAGCACTGTAGAATTAATGTTTTTGAACTGCAGTGCTGGGATAAGACTATTAAGAGTCCCTTGGACTGCAAGGAAATCAAACCAGTCAATCCTAAAGGAAATCAGTCCTGAATATTCACTGGAAGGACTGATGCTGAAGCTGAAGAAGCTCCAGTACTCGGGCCACCTGATGTGAAGAACTGACTCATTGGAAAAGACCCTGATGCTGGGAAAGATTGCGGGCAGGAGGAGAAAGGGACAACAGAGGATGAGATGGTTGGATGGCATCATTGACTCAATGGACATGAGTTTGAGTAAACTATCTCCTGGAGATCGTGAAGAACAGGAAAGCCTGGTGTGCTGCAGTCCATGGGGTTGCAAAGGGTCAGACATGATTGACTAAACAACAACAAATTGAGATACAGTTCATACATCATGCAGTTCACCAAGAGGCTGGCTAGGAGATCAGTGTTAAGGCAGGACAGGATATTGATCTGACAAAAACTTTGTCAGACAGATCTTTGACGCTCTCACTCTTTAACAGTCTTCATTTCACTACTCCAGGCTCATTCTTTTCAGGGGAGCAAGGAGTAGGGATAGGGAAACCATGACTTCTGCCCTCAGGCCTCTTACAAGCCACTCTAGGAGAAATTGTATCAGAGCCAGCTGACTGTGCATATTGTAATAGGTTAGGGCACCTCTCTTAGATATTGGATTCCCGTGCTGGTGGATACTTAAAGTCCCTTTACTGAGTTTAAAAAGTTAATTCATCAATTAGGGATAAAAAGAAAACATGTAGCTTTCCTCTGGAACTAAGTGTTATGAATGAATTTGGTGCTGCTGTTCAGTGACTCTACTAAAAGAGATTCAAATTAAATGTTTCTGGAATGAGCTGTTGATGCTCATGAAAGAGATAAGGTCTGCCAGGAGAGAAGGCAGGAAGTCAGGAGGAGACCAGGTAACCTGTGGCCAAAGGAGAGTGTGCTGGACAATGGCTTGTCAGTAGTTTCAATCACAGAGGAACAAGAGAATAGACAGTATCAAAGAGAGCCTGGGTAAAGGAAAATGTAACCTTCTCTAGGGTATTGGTATCTTATTGGGGGCAGATAAGGAAACCTGGGGAATTAGTTCAGTGTGTGTGCTTTGGGATTGGACATTTCAGAATTTGAGTTCCAACTCTTTAACTTATTCAGTGTGTTGTTTTTGGGAAATTAATGTCTCCAAGTGACAATTTCCCCATCTCTAAGGTATGCAGAAGAGTGCACCCTTCACATGATTGCTATGCCAGGTCCATCCCCAGGGCATATGGGTTCCTGGGCAAATAGTTTTTGTGGAGATCCTGTTTATATAAAGAGTTTTAGTCACTCCGAGTCAATGTGTCAGCAGTCCAACTCTGCTCAGTCACGGTTAAAAAACACCATGCCAGCCTCAGAGAGTGACTGTTCATCAAACCCCCCTCCTGGAATTGAGCTGACTCCAGGGCCCTGGCTGGCTAGAGTGCCTCTAGGCATCTGGTCAAACCCCTGCACAGCATGGGAGGGACACAGAGGGTCATCAGAGAGAGCTCCAAAGAGGATGCTTACTGCCCTGACTGGATAGCACTACTGGCTCCAGCCCAGGCACCAGAAAGAGATTTAGATATATTTTCCCTCCTATCTCTTTATTTTGTAACAAAACCCTTTTTATTTTGTATTGGGATATGTGTGTACATGTACATTCTGTCATGTCCAGCTCTTTGTGACCCCATGGACTGTAGTCCACCGGGCTCCTCTGTCCATGGAACTTTCCAGGCAAGAATACTGGAGGGAGTTGCCATTTCCTTCTCCAGGGGATCTTCCCAATGCAGGGATCACCCCCTGTCTTTTGCTTCTCCTGAACTGGCAGGCAGGTTCTTTACCAGCTGAGCTACGAGGGAAGCTCCTGTATTGGGATATAGCCGATTAACAAGCAGTGATAGTTTCAGGTGAACAGTGAAGGGACTAAACCATACATATACATTTATATATGCTCGCCCAAACTGCTCTCCCTTCCAGGTTGCCACATAACATTGAGCAGAGTTCCATGTGCTCTACAGTAGGTCCTTTCTGGTTATCCATTTTTAATGTAGCAGTGTGTACTTGTCTGTCCCAAGCTCCCTAACTCTGCCTTTTCTCCATCTTTCCCCCTAACCCAGCAACCATAAGTTCATTCTCTAGGGACTTAGTTTTTTTTTTTTAACATAAGGATGTTTATTGTTAATGTAACAATAACTCCAGTTCCAATGTTGGTTCTGCAGCTTCATGATGGGGACTTAGACATTTTTGAGGAAGGTATGGTTTAGGGCCAGGACCTGTGCTTGCTTGAGTCTAAGGGTAGCACTGATTATAAGGATTAAACGAGAACATGCACATCAGAGGTGTTTGCTATAGTGACACACACAAGCAGCCACTAACTTTTAACTATAATAAAAGGACAACGAAGTCACTCATTATTTTGAAAGCAATGATTTCTGTTGTTTGTCTTCCATGGCTGTAAGCCAATAGAAGTCCAGTTTCCAGGGCTGCTGGGGCCCAGGAGTACACACACAGCACAGGAAGTGGGGTTCCCAGGAAGCCACTATGTGAATTTGAAGTATCCTGTTTAGGACAGGTGCTTGAAGGAAGCCCCTGCTCCTGTAGGCATCTGTGTTCCTGTGTGAGCAAAGCCCCGCAGTGCTTAGGGGCAGCTCCTGGCAGGACGCTCAGGGATATTTGGCAGAGGCCCCCTGCAGCTGCCAGAAGGACCTCAAGATGCCGCAACTTCCTGTTTTTGTCTGATACTCACTCTTGTTTTGAGTTGTGCAGGGCTCCGCCTGTATGTCTCTCTCCTTTGTCATGCTCAAAACAACCCCTGGAAGCACTAGAGAAGGAACTGTTTTCCCCATTTCAGAACAGGAAAGGAATTGGCAAGAAACTGCATGTGTAGACAAAGCAAATAGATAAGTGAATGTAAAAAATAGCTTCTGCGTGTGCATCTGATTGTTATCTCTGATCATGGATGCCATACCATTCTAGAACCAGGGTCATTCACTGAGGGCCTGCTGTGTGTCCAATATCATGCCAAGTGCTTTATAGCCTTTCCCATTTAACATTCTTAAAAACTCAACAAAGCAAGTACTGCTTTCATTTTCATTTTACAGATGAGGAGAGTGAGGCATATGCAGTTATGAAATGTGCTAAAAGTCATGTAGGTACTAAGTGAAAGAGCTAGATTTGGACTCAGGTTGGCCTGACACTCCAGTTCATGGTCTTAAACCATGAGACTGTAAGGCCTCAATCTGGGAGTTTAAGGTCAGGTCATCCATAGAAATTGCTAATCTTTGGCACACTTTAATTTTATAAATAATAGTGCTGGTGAAGTACTTTAATAACTCGGATCTGAAGTTTCTCTTATCAAATAAATTGGTTTTTCAAGGAAAATTAGCAAACATTTTTTTTTCCTAGTTCATGATTACAAGCTCTCTGTATGGGGTTTTCTCATCACCTTGCAATAGAAACTTAGAGTAAGTTTCTGAATGTGTGTTTCTCTGATCTCCTGAGCTTTTGGGTCCAGCACAAGTGAAAGAGGGACAATTACCTTCTCAGCAAACAAACAAGAAGAGACTGGCACTGTTATCAAAAGCCCTAAGGTTATAATGAAAGGATTCAATGATTACATTGTCAGCTGAGTCTACATCCCAAAGCAGAAAGTTCTGGACTGAATACTAGTAACCAAAACAGAATTGACAGTCCCCTCCCTGGTAAAGCAGTTCATATCCCCTAAAATAGAAGGTGATTTTGCTCTGGTTCAGGGACCTGCTGTGTCACCCCTATTATCTTCTGTACCCTTCCTAGGTCTGTCTTCATTTGGAATGGTCTGTCTCCCTAAGGGGCTTCCCTTGTGGCTCAGCTGGTAAAGAATCCGCCTGCAATGCAGGAGACCTGGGTTCAGTCCCTGGGTTGGGAAGATCCCCTGGAGAAGGGAAAGGCTACCCACTCCAGTATTCTGAGATTTACTGTGTAACTGAGAGAACATCATAGGTGATTAATATATTGTTGTTTCCTATTTTATGTTCATGGCATGTAACTCATGTGGTTCTCTAACTTTCAAGTCCCTTCTCATCCCATTTGCTGTCATCAATCCCATCCCCATGGGTCAGACATTGATGTCAAAGGGCCAGGGAAATGTCTTGGGCACTGTCAAAGGCTAAAAAGGGACCTTGTTGTCCACTGTTTGAAGAGCGTATCTCCCAAAGCTCTATGGGGCTTTTCTATTGCGTCTTCCTGGTGCTCTTGAGATGCTGTGTTGGAAAAATGTTTTAAATACTTGGCAAATCTCAGACTCAATAGTGAAGACCCCTACCCACCCCACCTTAAATCGGAGTGTGGTGTTTGACTTCTGGCCATAAAAAATGTTTCCCAGAAGCTGTGACAAGGAGCAATATCTGGTTCCTCCTGTCAGCCCTGCTGCCCTCGCTGCCAGCTGCACAAATGGCTGTCTGGAGGCAAAGCAGTGGCAAGGTGATCCGGATGGCCTTGGCCATCCGGCGTTGGCAAGGCGATGCCCTCAGCCATGGTCTTCATTCCTCCACCACACCCGGCTGCCAGGGCCTCGTCGTTTGTTGACGGGAAGTGGCTCCCTAGTCTCCTGAGATGCGAAATGATGAGTGGTTTCTTCTAAATCTTGGGAGGGCATGGAAGGAGAGATTGGGTTTTCAGCTGTTTAATATGTGGTAAACCATTAGACAGCACTTCCCCAGTGGCTCAGTGGTGAAGAGTCTGTCTGTAATGCCAGGGCCACACGACTTGTCTGTATTGCAGGTTTGATCCCTGGGTTGGGAAGATCCCCTGGAGGAGGAAATGACAATCCACTCTGGTATTCTTGCTTGGGGGATCCCATGGACAGAGGAGCCTGGCAGGTGATGCAGTCCATGGGATCGCAAAGAATCGGGCTTGACTGAAGCAACTTAGCATGCATGCAAAGCATTAGACAGCCAGCATTTTTTCATTGATTTATAGTTATCTATAACCCCTGTTAACTTCCCAAGCTCCTGTTCCATTAGTTTAATCATATTTCCCAGAATCAGAATTTCAAGCCCTTGACGGTGAGACCCTGCCTTTCTACCATGTTTAACCATTACCCCACCCCAAGAACACTCACAGCAAATGTCTTTGCTGCCTGGTATAGCCTTCCTTGTTCCTCTGACTCTTAGGTGGAATTTGCTTTAAGCCTTTCCTCCTCTGGGCAGACTTGTCTTACTTCTTGCCTCATCCTCTCTGTGACGTACAGTACCCCATGCATGAACTCTGTGAGAACTCGGTTAGAGCTTCCAGTTTATAAGCCTGTCTTATTTAGTACAAGGTGATCCTCTCCGAGCATGTGGAGGGAGCCACATTTCAATTTTTACTCTGATAGTACCTGGCATGGAAAAAGACTGTAAGTGTATGAGTAAAGAAATAAATTGATGCTTGTAGAAATCAAATCACTATGTTAGAATACAGTGGGCTTAAAATGATCCCCTCCCTTCAAGTAGCTGAGGTTGGAAGAAGCAGTTTGGTGCAGTGACCACAAGTTCCAGGGCTAACCTGCCAAGTTCAAAATCCAGCCCCATTCATTTTAGATGTTGTGACTTAGACACAATACTTCATGTTTTTGAAACTTAGTCTTATCACTTGTCAAATGTGATAATACTACCATGTAGCTGTAATGGTGTGAGGACTGAAATAAAATAGAAATATGAAAGAAGAGGATAAACTAGCATTAGCAGCTTCTCAAGAACTTTTTCCCTCTTTCCTCTTCTTTCCTGCTCAAATGTGGGAGAAGCAAAATAAATTCTTAGGTAATAAATGCAATTAGTTTTCTAAGCAAGGCAAAATAACCTGGACCTGGGGGTGGCCAGGGAAACAGAAAGTAGGATTTGAGCTGCAGAATAGAAAAGACATACCCAGAGTATGAGCAGAAAGAAAATATTCCAGTGAAATGAGATTGAAAAGAAAAAGGACATTTTTCACTTCATTCATGGCCTCTCTCTGCTTGGTCTAGCCTTAATGTTTTGATACGTTTCTTTGTTTTTATTTATTTAGTTTTGGTCTAGGAATATGGATGAGTAATTCACTTTCACAGGAAGATATTCCCATCTAATTTTCTTCCTTGAATAACTGAATATGCCGAAATGCCCCCATTAGTTTTAATTATATGTATTTAGAAACTGATTTTATTTGAAGTCAGAGAATAAGGCAATCTGTTTCATTGTTTAGCATTCAGATAATTTTTCCTGGCTTAAAATTTGTTTTGATTCTTCCTAAGAGTGGCCTACCTTCATAGAAACCCCTGATTAAGCATCATTTGATCCCAGTGAATCTGGGGTATGACCCAGTGCTTATCATTACAGATGCCTGTTACCTTTGTAAATCAGCCATGAATCTGGAATGGCTCTTGAATGCATGATGAAGGCAGCCAATAGGAAGGCCTCTGCATGGTCTGCTCACTATTTTTGATGTAGCAGGAGAGTGGGGATTTCTTTCTGTAACTTCCAGAAGGTACCACACTCAACACGTTGGAGAAATCCTCTGTAGAATCAGAATTCATGGGCCCTTCAAACTAATATGTCAGAACTCTAGAAGGACTATGGTATGCCTTAGAATTCTAGATGTTTCCTAAATATGGAAATATAATTTTGACATCAACATCTTCCTACCAGGAGTGGAGACTGTGGTCCAGAGAAGTGAAATGACTTTCGCCGGTCCTGTTAGATAAATTAGTGGTAGAATTACATAAAGAACTGTCCTTCTTTCTCTCTGCTTAACACTACAAAAGAGAAGACCAATGGGTTATCAAAACTTGTTTTAGTTTAGTTTGAGATTCACCTCAGGTGAAACTGTCCTTTGAATCTTCTCAAGACGTCCCTTCTTTGGAGAATATCACACAAATGCCCATTTATGGAAAAGTATTTACACCTTTATGCACTCCTGTGCTTGGCAACCCACTCCAGTATCCTTGTCTGGGAAATCCCATGGGCAGAGGAGCCTGGCATGCTACAATCCATGGGGTCACAAAGAATTGTATACAACTTAGCAGCTGAACAACAACAGAATGCTTGGTTATATCTATCTGTCTGTGTATCTTTCTTTGCCAAGTAGTAAGGTTCTTATTTGCAAGAAAATTGTTTTAACAGGCTTTGTTTCTCTAGTATATAATTTATGCTGTGCTTGGTGAATAAACGTATTGCATACATTTAAAAAATTGATACAATTCACATGCCATAAAAATATACCATTATATCATGTACAATTCTGTGGGTTTTAGTATATTCACAAACTTATGCAAACATCAGTTCAGTTCAGTTCAGTTCAATTGCTCAGTCATGTCCAACTCTTTGTGACCCCATGAATCACAGCATGCCAGGCCACCCTGTCCATCACCAATGAAGTGTTAATGTGGCCACAATAGGGAAAGCGGAGATATGCATGCAAGTGTGTCTCTCTGCTCAAGGCTGAACGTGATGGCAAGCGAGGCGTTCTGCCAAGGAGTCTGGACACAGCCTTGAGTTTAATGGTCACTTGCTAACGAGGAGCATTCCTTTCTTTTGATAAAAGGAGAGAAGAGGGCTCTGGACAGACCTTGCAGTAAACAGAGGTTTCACTCCCCTTGCTGTATGATAACATGTATGCACCTGCACTGTACTGAAAAGACTTATTCATGCAGTCCGGAATTCTGCCTAGGGGGCTGTATAATAATAAACCACAATTATTTGCACAGTCTTTTCCTCTGGCCAGAGTATGTGTGTGTGTGTGTGTCTCCTATACGTCTCGTATGTCTTGTGTGTTTTATGTCATTTCACTTGTAATCTCCAGTAATCAACAACCAACTCCCGGAGTTCACTCAGACTCACGTCCATCGAATCAGTGATGCCATTCAGCCATCTCATCCTCAGTTGTCCCCTTCTCCTCCTGCCCCCAATCCCTCCCAGCATCAGAGTCTTTTCCAATGAGTCAACTCTTTGCATGAAGTGGCCAAAGTACTGGAGTTTCAGCTTTAGCATCATTCCTTCCAAAGAAATCCCAGGGCTGATCTCCTTCAGAATGGACTGGTTGGATCTCCTTGCAGTCCAAGAGACTCTCAAGAGTCTTCTCCAACACCACAGTTCAAAAGCATCAATTCTTTGGCATTCAGCTTTCTTCACAGTCCAACTCTCACATCCATACATGACCACAGGAAAAACCATAGCCTTAACTAGCCAGATCTTTGTTGGCAAAGTAATGTCTCTGCTTTTTAATATGCTGTCTAGGTTGGTCATAACTTTTCTTCCAAGGAGTAAGTGTCTTTTAATTTCATGGCTGCAGTCACCATCTGCAGCGATTTTGGAGCCCACAAAATAAAATTTGACACTGTTTTCCCATCTATTTCCCATGAAGTGATGGGACCAGATGCCATGATCTTCGTTTTCTGAATGTTGAGTTTTAAGCCAACTTTTTCACTCTCCTCTTTCACTTTCATCGAGAGGCTTTTTAGTTCCTCTTCACTTTCTGCCATAAAGGTGGTGCCATCTGCATATCTGAGGTTATTGATATTTCTCCCAACAATCTTGATTCCAGCTTGCATTTCTTCCAGTCCAGAGTTTCTCATGATGTACTCTGCATAGAAGTTAAATAAGCAGAGTGACAATATACAGCCTTGACATATTCCTTTTCCTATTTGGAACCAGTCTGTTGTTCCATGTCCAGTTCTAACTGTTGCTTCCTGACCTGCATATAGGTTTCTCAAGAGGCAAGTGAGGTGGTCTGGTATTCCCATCTCTTTCAGAATTTTCCACAGTTGATTGTGATCCACACAGTCAAAGGCTTTGGCATAGTCAATAAAGCAGAAATAGATGTTTTTCTGGAACTCTCTTGCTTTTTCCATGATCCAGCAGATGTTGGCATTTTGATCTCTGGTTCCTCTGCCTTTTCTAAAAACATCACCACCATCTAATTCCAGAGCATGTTCATCACCCCCCAAAATGACCCTGTAACCATTAGCAGTCACCGCTGTTACCAACACTCCCCAGCCCTTGGTCTATTTTCTGTCTCTGTGGATTTGCCTATTCTGGACATTTCCTATAATTGGAATTACACAGCAAGTGACCTTTTGTATGTGGCTGCTTTCGCTTAGCATAATGTTTTCACAGTTCACTGGTGTTATAGCATGTATCACTACTTCATTCCTTTTTATGGATAAGCAATATCCCATTGCATGCATATACCACAGTATATTTATTCATCAGCTGTTGGACATTTGGGTTGTTTCTGCTCTAGGCTATTAAGAATAATGCTGGTATGAACACATGTATACAACTTTTTGTGTGGACATAAGACATATGTTTTCCATTTTCTTGGAATACCTAAGAGTGGGGTTGCTGGGTCATATGTTATCACTATTTTTTGTTGTTGTTGTTGCTTGTTTGTTTTGGCCATGTCATGTGGCATACAGGATCTTAGTTTCCTGACCAGGGATCAAATCCGCGCAGCCTGCACTGGGAGCAGAGAGTCTTAACCACTGGGAAGATTGCCAGGGAAGTCCCTGTTAACTCTGTGTTTAAATTTTTAAGGAACTGTCAGACTGTTTTCCCCAGTGGGAAAACACTATTTTGCATTAAAATTGCCCTTAATTTCAAATTAAGTCAAAAATTTTCCCCACATATGAAATAACCAATATTCTCTAAAATGAAAAATCTCATTTTTACATTCATACCTGTTTGTACCCTGTACCTTAATCTTCAAAACCTTGTATATCCCTACAATTTTTTTAAATGTTTACTTATGTTTTTGGCTGCGCTGTGTCTTAATTGTGGCATGTAGGATCTTTAGTTATGTCATAGGAACTCTCAGTTGCTGCATGTGGGACCTAGCTTCTTGATCAGGGATAGAACCCTGGTCCCCCTGCACAGAGTCTTAGCCACTCGGCCACCAGATAAGTTCCTATCCCTATAACACAAAGGTCTGCAAACACATTACATAAAGGAAGGTAGGCTCTTTACTTGATGACATTAGTTAGCTGGTTTTATTATTCCTGTGCAGGTGCCTTAGGATAGCCTCCAAATTTTGTTTGGTTGCTGTTAAAAGATCTTTCCTCATCCAAGTTCTGTAGCCATAGATAGCAACTGAAATGAATCAGAGGATGTCAGAGATGTTCTGACTCACAATGCCCAGAAAAATCCCGTTCACAGAGGTTTGCATGTGGTGCAGTGGAAAGGGAGAATTCTCATGACACGAAAGAGGCCCCAGGGATAAAGATGGGAATAAAATTAAAATAAAATAGTTATTAAATTAAAATAGTTAGGGCCACTGCCAGCAACCAGCTTTCTCCCTTTCTGCCTGGCCCGCCCCAGATCATGCTGTCAGGTCATTGTGACATCACTAGAATGTTCTAGGCTAGTTAGCATTTGCTCTTTGTGCAGGACAATTCCCAGTTCTGCTTCCTATCACTCTTTTCCCTGAAGTGCTATCACGTGACCCTAGTATGCAGCTGCATAGGTTCATCTGTCACCTTTTCCTCGGGCCAGATTTGTCCTCGAAGCAACACTCCAAATCTGTAGCCACTTGGTAGCTAGCCCTGTTGCAGGGGGTACTGGCTACTTAATAAATAACTGCCCTGTTATGGAGGTCATCTATTGCTGCAATATTATCATTGGTGGAAATACTATGTGATGTTAGTTTTTTTTAGTAATACTTCACCTGAACTTGAACTTGCATAGATCATGGTTCCATTGGTCTATTTTAAGAGTTTAAAGAGGACGCAAGTAGGTTTCCTCTTTTATCTGGATACCAGGAGCAGTCCAGTTCATTTTCTATCTGTAGCAACTGGTGAGAAGATGCAGACTTCAACCAATTTCTGTAACTCCTCCTGGATTTTGGGAGGACCACGTTCTATTAATACTTGAAAATTTCTCTATCTTTTTTGCTAAATGGCAAGCATTGTTTCAAAACTTTATAGCATTTTCTCAGTATTTCTGGTTCCCATCCCTTTCTACCTCCTTTTAAAGTTATTTCAGTACTTGTGCTACTTGTCTTACTAGAATGTAAGCTCAATGAGGGCTTAATCTAGGCATCTTTGATCTATTTATCACTGTCAACTTTATGAAGTTTTGTGTATTGTAGATATTCAGTAAATATTTTTAGCATAATTAGGGAATCAGTGGTAATTTGTTTTCATTCTTAACTGAATTTTGCCCACTTCGCCTTCAATTGTATGATGCTATGACTGTTTTTATAGCTTCCTTACTTTTTTCCATGTGTAAATTTAATAGTCAGTGAAAGTGAAAGTCAGTCGTATCTGACTCTTTGCGACCCTGTGGACTATACAGTCCATAGAATTCTCCAGGGCAGGTTACTGGAGAGAGTAGCCTTTCCTTTCTCTAGGGGATCTTTCCAACCTGGGGATTGAACCCTGATCTCCAGCACTGCAGGCAGATTCTTTACCAGCTGAGCCACAAGGGAAGCCCAATAGTCAATGAAGCATGTTGGCAAACGCTCAGCACTCTTAGTATGTTTTATTCAGGAAGGGGAAAATATGTTGTGGGATCCAGATCCAATACCAAGGGAAATTTAAATTCTAAATATTTCCCTTCCTGTCCTCCCTCCAATCTCCCCAAACCCCAACAAATCCTATGCATATGCAGAGTGTTTCTATTTTGCTGGGGGATGGTGACAGGGGAGGAAAGGAATAAAACTACCTTCTATACTGCTTTCAGAAATACAGCCAGTGTGGCATATGGCATATAGTACTAGCATAGTCTTTGGTGGAATGGTAGTGGTAGTAATGTGAAACTATTTAAATATTTAAAATGAAAGCTCAAGTATATATGGAAATATAGTAGAATAATATTAGAAAATGAGTCATTCCTACAGAACTGATAAATTTCATAAATCACATCCTTCCCCCTAAAATATAACTGCAGGCTTAAAAGGCACTTAGGGGCATTTGATTTATGAGGCAGTTCTTAGTTCTGATCCCTGTAACCAGAATTAATCCAAGTAGCCTTGTTTACATATTTAAAGGAAGAAGCACTTGAACACAGTGTGTGTGCATATAAATTCATTGTGTTTGCACAAAAAATGATATAATTAATCACTGGTTCTCTTGAGAAAAAAATCATGCATTCTGTCTGATGAGCAAATTTGGTCTCTTCAGGGTATTGTTCTAGAATCTGTCTCTACCATCTAAAGCAAAGGACTAGAAAGTAATCAGTGGATCAAGACTAATTTTTCTTTCTTTTTAAGCATAAACATATAGATAACATAGATTCTCTTTTGTGTTGAAACTCTCCCTCCTCTAATCAGACCTGGAGACAAAGATTCAAGGACAAATCATATATTTGAAAGACAATCCCAGGAAGCAATAACAGGGGAGTGAAGCCAGAGAAAGGTGAATTATCAAGCTAGTTACCAATGTGGGCAGCCAAGACTTATTGATTGGGAACTCTGGTAGACAGTACAGATACACCCCAGGGATATCCCAGCCAAGGGACAAGGAAGCTGGGGTATTTGTCTACCATCTTCCCATCAGTCACTGATGGAAAGCTGCTTCCAGGGGCATTAACTCACTGCGATGTTTCCAGGACCCAGGTTTGACTTTTAGAAGTGAATGCCAAGGAGACACTGACATTCAAAAGGAGGAGGAATCAGGGACGTCCCTGGTGGTCCAGTGGTTAAGACTTTGCCTTCCAGTGCAAAGGGTGCAGGTTTGATCCCTGGCCAGGGAGCTAAGATCCTATACGCATGGCGGCCCAAACACCAAAACATAAAACATAAACAGTTCTGTAACAAATTCAATAGAGACTTTAAAAATGGTCCTAGTAAAAAATAAAAGGAGGAGGAATGCATGTGTGTAAGAACATAGGGAGGACTCATGGGAACCCAGAAAGTGCTGAGCAGCAGGCCTCGGGAAGCATAGGATTCTAGGCTGCCCCAGGACCATCGTTTCAGTCTCAGTCTCTTCCCTAACCATTGGCTTCCTCTTTAACTCCTAAGGATTTTGGATTCTGCGTGTCTCTGGGAAGCTTATTGCTGCTTTGTCTTACTTGATCTTTTAAGACAATACTGGCTCCTACCTGGGATTTACTCTGAGTTCAGATCCTCAGAAGTGAAAACCTAATTGACCCAGATCCTCTTTCTTAAGATAAGATATACCTTGCAAGTGCTTGGCCAGCTAAGTGTCCATTTGTGATCCAGTGAGCCACGGCAAAGGCATGACGTCATATTGCCCAGTGCCCACTCAAAAGAGGGGACAGACGAGGAATGGTGAGGGCAAGTAGCCCCAAGGCGCCTCTATCTGTGGGATTTTCCGGGCAAGAATGCTGGATTGGGTTGCCATTTCCTCCTCCAGGGGAATCTTCCCATCTCAGGGATTGAACCCAGGTCTCTTGCATCTCCTGGATTGGTAGGTGGATTCTTTACCATTGTGCCATCTGGGAAGCCCTTCCATTAAAAGTTTTACAGCATAAAGTTTTTTCCCATTATTCCACAGACTCTTTCTCACTTTGTCAAAGTATTTTATATTCTACCTAATGTTGTCCTAAATAAAGTAAAATTTTACATTGTTGACATGAATTTTGACCTTTCATGTTTAAGCTACGCCCTGCTCATTTTGAATGCAAATATAAGAGCACTGAACTCATTTGTGGAATCACTGAAATTGCACAATTTATATTTCATAGATTGTAGAGGCATATGTATTTCAGTCTTTCCAGAAGTGTGGGAACTTTGCACTCAGCTAGCTCAACTGTTTTTATTTTACTTTTTGGATGCATGCACATTCTAGGGCATGCTGGGTGGCAAGCCACCCTAGTATTCTTGCTTGGAAAATCGCATGGACAGAGAAACCTGGCAGGCTATAGTCCATGGGGTCACATAGAATAGGACATGACTGAGCAACTGAGCATGCACGCAGGAATGCGTTCCTTGAGGATGATCAGAGAGGGTGGATGATGGACCTGCATCCTAAAAGACTTGAGAATGTGGATCTGAGTACAACATCTTTCCCTGTCCAGCCAAAGATGATCCCAGCAGGCCAAGATGATGCCATTCACATGCAGACCCTATCATAAGAAGTCCAAATGCCAAAGAAGGATAAAATATCAGGAGAAGACCATTTTATAGAGGCAAAATGCAACATCATTTTCTTGTAGAAATGCCAAAGAAGTTGATAGACACTGAGTGCATCTTGACTAAAAAAAATGTGTGTGTTTGTGTGTGTGTTTGTGTGTGTGTTTGTGTGTGTGTGTGTATAGCTGGGCATAGGGAAAGGGTGACTCTTTTGTGACCTGTGGAAACAAAGACCCAACAAAGCAAAGGGAGAGCCCATGGCTTTGGAGTCTGACAAACCTGTTTCCTCAAGTGTAAAGAAAATATTATTTTATCCAGTTGTTAGGAGGATTAAATGAGGTGATAAATGACTGTAAAGAGACCAGAATGGTGGCTGACACATAATAAGCTCCCTGTAAATGACAACAAAAGTGGTAATTAACTTATAGCTGATTCACATTGTTGTACAGCAGAAACTAACACAACATTGTAAAGCAATAAATGACGTTGTAAAAAAAGGAAGAAAAGAAAATTAGTATGAAGTAAGCTTGGCATAGATAGCAGTTTCTTGGGGGTTGAGTTTGGGAATTACTATAATTTAACCCCAATAATAAATATGTTAAAAGAGGGGAAAATGTGGTATTTAGGAGTAGTTATAAAGGAGATGTCATAAAATTCTACCTGGTTAAGTTCCTTTCAACTTGTTTCTCCCCAAGTGAATTACTGGTTTGCATCTTGGCAATTATTTTCAAGCAGCCACTAAACTGATTTATGTATGAGACTGAATTTACTTTTAATTTGCTTGAATGAGATTTCAAAGTCAGTCTTTTTGATATGAAAATGAACACTTAGCCAGCATTTTGACCTGCCTTGGTAAGTCAGTGACATTTGCGCCTAGGATTTATCAAATGGCGTATGCCTACTTTGTGACTATCACTATGTGAATTCAGATATTCACATGTGATCTCGTCCCTCAGAGAGCCCACCTTTTGCAAAAATAGACACATAAATGCTTCACTGCAGAGTCATCATATTTGGAGCACTAATGACATGCGTGTGCAATGCTCACACAAATGTCACGCGTGTGCAATGCTCAGTCTCTCAGTCTTGTCCAACTATTTGTAACCCCAGAGACTATAGTCTGCCAGGCTCCTCTATGCATGAACTTTTCCAGGCAAGAATACTAGAGTGGGTTGCTATTTCCTACTCCAATGGATCTTTTAGACCCAGGGATCAAAGCTACATCCCCTGCATTGGCAGGGGGATTCTTCACCATTGTGCCACCTGGGAAGCCCCACTGGTGACATGAAGTGCCAGAAAGAAGAGGCTGTTGCTAGGAAACGCATCCCAGCTTCAGATGATAGTAAATAACCATTTTTCTTTCCCAGTACTGTATTTCTACCTGGAACATATTAGGGAAAAAGAAAAAGCTAATAGTATTGGATTGGCTGAGAAGTTTATTTTGATTTTTCCAGAGGAAGGTATGAAAAGCCCAAACAAACTTTTTGGCCAACTCACTAGTAAATTGGGGAAAAAAGAGGCTTTTCCCCAAGTACTTCAGTGCTATTTCTGTACTTCTTGTGAGCTTCTCATGTGCCTGAAATTAGGGTAAAATCCATGAAACTCTCTGTACTATCAAAAGATCCTTTGAATTCCAGTAATCATTTCCAGTACACTTGTAGGAAAGTGACTGATTTTTACATTCCCACTGCAGTTAATATCTATAGTGGATTATTTATGGAAAGTTTTAAATACACTTCCTCGGTGGATCAGATGTTAAAAAATCTACCTGCAATGCAGGAGACCCAGGTTCAAGATCTCCTGGAGAAGGAAATGGCAATCCACTCCAGTATTCTTGCTTGGAGAATCCCATGGGCAGAGAAGCCTGGTGGGCTACAGTCCATGGGGTTGCAAAGAGTCGGACACAACTGAGTGACTAACATGCATTAGTGATTTCTCTTAAGCTGCAATCTGTTGCTTAGATCCAAACTCAGAATCGACTTCTGAGAAAGACCACAGAGAAGTTTTGGATACAAATGTA
Organism: Madoqua kirkii; assembly: GCA_006408675.1. Classification (NCBI taxonomy): domain Eukaryota; kingdom Metazoa; phylum Chordata; class Mammalia; order Artiodactyla; family Bovidae; genus Madoqua; species Madoqua kirkii. Next base: position 62,064 of record SJYC01053931.1, read on the forward strand.
AATTATTCTACTTGAAGAACTCATGGAAAACAACTTTGCTGGGCACCAATTCTGTGAGATTCACCTGGAAAAAATCCTAAGAATTCTCCATTAAAGACCTAAGAGCAGGATCAAGAGGGACCAGACATTTAGGAATTTGTGTCAGACGGTAGGAAACTTTGGAATCGTCACTACCGATAAGTTTTCATGAAGATTACAGCGAATGTCATGACAGTTACTATTTCAGCCCATTGAGAAGATGGGGGTTGCTTTTTAGATGGGGCAGCATGGGCTATAGCTATGTTTGTGAATTACATCTTCAGTCACTTTTGGTGATACAGGCCAGTGTGCTAAGCCAGTCAGCGGTCCTTCATTACTTAAGGAGCTGGTGGTGCAGCTCAAGTCTTAACCAGAAAATCTGAATCTTCAGACCTTGGGTGGGAGCAGGTGTATGCATTTAAAGCACCCCTAGTGTTTTTCTCCCTGGAGGTCTGTAGACTGCGCTCTCAGGAGTCTGGAAAAGTAAGAAACCCTCACAGCCTCATTATGGACATCAAGCCATTATTATGGGAGGATAAGTCAATCCCAAAGGTTTGCACTACTCAAAAAGCTATTTGTGTGACTGTCATTTGATTCTATTTTGGGGGGAAATATTTGTTGTTATTGGGTCGTTGAATTACTAACATGCATTAGTGATTTCTCTTAAGCTGCAATCTGTTGCTTAGATCCAAACTCAGAATCGACTTCTGAGAAAGACCACAGAGAAGTTTTGGATACAAATGTAAATTATTCTACTTGAAGAACTCATGGAAAACAACTTTGCTGGGCACCAATTCTGTGAGATTCACCTGGAAAAAATCCTAAGAATTCTCCATTAAAGACCTAAGAGCAGGATCAAGAGGGACCAGACATTTAGGAATTTGTGTCAGACGGTAGGAAACTTTGGAATCGTCACTACCGATAAGTTTTCATGAAGATTACAGCGAATGTCATGACACTTACTATTTCAGCCCATTGAGAAGATGGGGGTTGCTTTTTAGATGGGGCAGCATGGGCTATAGCTATGTTTGTGAATTACATCTTCAGTCACTTTTGGTGATACAGGCCAGTGTGCTAAGCCAGTCAGCGGTCCTTCATTACTTAAGGAGCTGGTGGTGCAGCTCAAGTCTTAACCAGAAAATCTGAATCTTCAGACCTTGGGTGGGAGCAGGTGTATGCATTTAAAGCACCCCTAGTGTTTTTCTCCCTGGAGGTCTGTAGACTGCGCTCTCAGGAGTCTGGAAAAGTAAGAAACCCTCACAGCCTCATTATGGACATCAAGCCATTATTATGGGAGGATAAGTCAATCCCAAAGGTTTGCACTACTCAAAAAGCTATTTGTGTGACTGTCATTTGATTCTATTTTGGGGGGAAATATTTGTTGTTATTGGGTCGTTGAATTGTGTCCAACTCTTTGTGACCCCCTGATTGCAGAATGCTAGGCTTCCTTGTTCTTCATATCCTCTGGAGTTTGCTCAAGCTCATGTCCATGGAATCAGTGATGCCCAACCATCTCATCCTCTGTTGCCCCCTTCTCTTCCTGCCCTCAATCTTTCTCAACATCAAAGTCTTTTCCAATGAGTCGTCTCTTTCTTAAAAACATAAATAACATAGGCACAAATGGGCACAATCTGGTGAACACTGGATATGTCACACCAACACAATCCAGTTTGTAGGAAGGAGGCAGTATGATTGGACACACATCATGGCAGACTTTGAAATGTACCCACGGTCTTTTGAACCTAATCTGTAAAGAAATTAGCTCAGGTCTGAGGCTCTCATCACATCCCTTCAAAGGCTCAAATTCCTTACCGTGGCCTTCTGAACCTTCCATGACCTGCCACTGAGGCCTTAGCTTGAGGCTCTCCCTAGTCCTTGTGTACACTGATCTTGATACCTTCTTGCCCTGTGACTCCACTTGGAATGATCTTCCCCGCTTTGTTCATTTGGCAGCCCTGTCTTGCCCCTTCATTCCTCCTAGAAACCTCTGCTGACTACCCCCAGACTGGGCTCAGCACTGGCCTGTGTCCTGTGTGCCGGCTTCTGTCTTAGCACCTTCCTAATCATGTTGAGTCCTTGTGCATGAGCATCTGCTTCACCTGATGGTAAGCAGCTCCTGAGGAGTGATCTCTCGCTTCCTGCTATGGTACAGCCAGCCCTGGACCTGGTGTACCATCGATGCCCCCTAAATGTCTGCAGTGAGATGGGTAGATGTAAACATTAAGTGGAAAGCAAATAAACTCTTTGTGAAGTTTTCTTTCAGCCAGATGCTGCTAAAAAGAATTTTGAGCAGTCTTTTGCCAATGAGTCCAAAGCTTTTGAGGGGGTATCTGGAAGCCTGGGCTCCTAGGGACCACGATGGAGGGATCTGGAAATTCCTGCCTTGTGGATACATAAGCCACAGGAAACCCATGACTCTGTAGAGAAGAGAGTGGTGAGGGCGTGGACTCCATCCAGTTGCTTGTTTTCTGTCTTCACATTTCCCTCTTAATTGGCATGGGCTTCCCAGGTGGTGCCAGTGGTTAAGAAACCACCTGTCAATACAGGAGACGTAAGAGATGCGGGTTCGATCCCTGGCTTGAAAGGATCCCCTGGAGGAGGAAATGGCAACCCGCTCTAGCATTCTTGCCTGAGAGTCCCTAGGACAGAAGAGCCTGGTGGGCTACAGTCCATAGCGTTGCAAAGAGTCAGACACAACGGAAGCAACAGCATACAGGCAGGCACTGTGGAAGTGATGACCTCTTGAATTTTCGCCAAGAGTGGCTGTGTGCTCACAAAGCTTTTCTCTCCAACAAAACGGTCTCTGCCCTTTGGTCACTTGTGGACGACCCTGCCTTCATTCTGTGAGTGAATGACAAGGCAGCAGTAAGTCAGTCTGAGAGAATAAAACAACAGATGAACCCACAGGTTGGTGTCTATATTATGAAGTCTTATCTCATCTGAGTGGAATGAGATTGAGATAAGTTCTTTGGAAATCCTCTCTAGAAATGGTAATAAAAAGTCCTGTCATCTTATGAACTGTACAGTTTTTGACTTTTTCCATTTATTTTGCTGCACTTCTTGTAGCTTGAACTAACCATAAAGCACAAAATATCTGTGCTTTGCTTCTGTTCTCAAAGCTCTTAACTATTTGGCCCTGAGGCAAGGAGACAAAAACAATTTAGTTGTACTCTGCCACATTCCAAAATAACTGTAGTAATATCCTCTTTGGTTATCTTAAAAGTATAGCGTGGAGGCTTTTATCCCAAAGTAGCAGTGTCTGACTGTTGGGAGGGGGGGGTGGCGGGAACCTTAGCTATATGACTGTTATTTAGCAACTAAATGCTGGTGACTCATTCACTTTGACGGTGGTACGGGAAAATTCTTTCCATGGAAAACACAAGAAGGGAGGGGGGCAGAAATCTCTCTGAACCACTGTGTAGTATTTTCCTTTGGAAAAGGCTTCTCTGAAAATGAATAGGCACCAGCTGTTACTCTGCTGGCTTAGTCCCCAAAGCTCCTGGAGAGTCTTCCTCAACTGGGCTTTCTGAGCAATTCATCCACAAAGGTATACAGGTAGGCTCAGACCCACAGTAAGGGATCAGTTTGGTTAATAAACTAAAATCTCTGGATTAAAAACAGTCACCTGAATAAAAGAGAAATTGAACTCACTGATTCATAGTACCTGGAATATTTACATGATGATTTGGTTTGGATCAGAAACCCAATGGTGTTTTTACTGTCGCCTTCCATTAGGAAGAGAAGGAGGGAGAGGGGGAGATAAATAGAGTTCTGTTCCCTTACTTTGCACCGAATGACATGAAAGCCTTGGGGAGAAGTGCCTCAGTGAGGTGCTAATCTATTTGTGCAGCTAAAATATAATAAAATATCCGTGAACATTTAGGGGGTTGAAAAGGGCTTCTCTTCCTGCTCCTGAGCCCTGCCCAGCCCTGAGGTCGCGCTGCTCTCCTGCTAGACTCTTCTTTATGAATGGAGGTTAGAGAAGCCGCTTGAAGGCTCTTCAGCGCTTACTCTCCAGCTGGCCGCTGACTTAGGAAAAACATGACCCCGTGGGGCTGTGATGGGGGCAGGGAGGGCTGTGGGAGAAGTTTGTGTCATAGGAAAGACGACCCAGGGGTTGGAGGGGCTTCGCCCTTTCTTATAGGCGGAGATGCCCAAGCTTTAAATAGTAAATCCCTGAATCACAGACGTAGGAATGTCACAGCCGCTTGAGCTCTGCCACTGTAATTCCGCAGAAAACCAGCCCCGCCCGGTGTCATCTCAGCTCTAAACAAGCTCGGAGGCAACGATGAGGCAGGTTGCCTGACTTCATTCCTTTCTATTACCGCGGCTCTCTTAGACCCAACACGGTACAATATTTGCAGTAAAACAGTCTAATCCTGGCCTATTCTGGTTCTGAAAGATGCGCGGTCCATCTGCTGTTCTCCCAGAGCAGCAGCATCTGCCTTTGTGTCTCTTGCTCATCACATCTCTCCCACACCGTGGGGAGCCTGTGGACGATCTGAGTTTGGGAGACAGGTGCTGGAAAGGGGTGGGTAGGCGGCTTGGTGACTCCACCCACTGGAAGTCACCTGCTCCCTGCAGACAGACCTGTGCTGCTTCGGGTCAGAAATTGAAAGCCAGGATCAGGGTTAGCCTGGTGAGGGATGTGGATGTGACTGCTTACCCTTTGCTTTGTGGGCTGGGAGGGCTCCTCCCTGACACATAGGGAACCAAGGGGGCTTGTCTAGAAAACGCTAAAGAATCCGGGAGAAGAGGAAAGTCAGAACCCTACCTAACAGGATAAGTCAGACTTTTACTTTGATTCTGGATTTAATCCTGGATGAGGGACTGTAGCCTGAAAAAAGCCTCTTCCCAGGCTCCCTCTCATTGTCCCAGTCTGTTCCCCTCTTCTCTCCCCACCCCCCTCCCCGCCCCGCCCCCGCCCTGTTTCAGGTAAAGGGGACAAGGGAAGTCAAACATCATTATTCATCTTTCATTATCCCTGAGGCTCCAGGACCTTAAAAGTTGAAGGAAATGAACTGGAAGTCGTCACTTGCATTATTTTTCTACTGAGGCTAATTTTATTGATTCTGTTGGTCTGAGAGAAGCTGAATCTGAGAGAGTAGCCGTTATAGGAAACTAATAAGCTACCAATCGACTAGCTTGACTTACTGGAACAGTCCCTGGCTGCCCCTCGGTCCACCCACCCCCTCCTGGCAATCACTTATCAGACCCCGGGAGGGGGCCGGTGCTCGGGGATCATTTTGATGCCGGTTCTGCCGGCGCGAGGAATGCTACGTGGTGTCAGTGACCAGAGCTTAGGACACTGGAATTTTGCATTTGTTACAGCAGCAGCTGTAGCGAGTGGCTGCGCCGGCCGAAGGGCAGCGTCCCCGAGCAGGGCGCGGCCACCACTTGGCGGCGATCGCTGGGGCGGCACCCGAGCTCGGCCCTCGAGATGGGGGCGGGATTTTAGAAAGAAGCCCGGACTCGGCGAGTGGATGGCCGGGCGCTTCCTCGCAGCCTCTGCAGCAGCCGATCTGTCTGCTCAGCGGCGCTCCCACTCCTAGACTTTGTTCCTGTTTCCTCCCGCGCTGCTCGCCAAAGGCACCGGTTACCATGGTGAAGGAGAAAGGTAATTATTAATATCGATCCCTGTGCATGGCTGCAGAAGTAGCACCGGTGCCGCAGGGCTGGGCCACCTAATGGGAGACGATCAATGGAAAGCCAGGCAGACATGTTCTGGGTGTGAGACTCTGTATTGTGAAGTCCGGGTTTGCATAGAGCAGAGACTTACTTCTTAAGAACCTTTCAATTAGCCACGGCGCGTCCCAGGAGCATTCTTATTTCTGGAGTGTTTGCACAGCCGAGCTCCCAGGGCGTGTGTCTCTTTTGATTGCTATTGCATTTGGAATTTTTGGTTGTGTTTGAGACTTGCCTTCCTGCCTTCATCCTAGCCTTCACTCTTCCTCACTCACCCCCACCCAAATCAATAAATTAATGAAGATGTGTAATGAAAGGGCCCTCTTACCAGGTCTAGGCTGTGTTGGGACCTGCCCAAGCTTAGCTCAAAGTTCCCCGCGGTCTGTCTTTAAGGTTCCAGGTGTGCCTTTCTAATAACCTGTCATTTCAGCGGCATCCCTAATCACTCCTCCAAATACCTTAAAAGATGGGTTACATGTCAAGGGCAGCAAATCATGTCTTAAGAATGTGGAAAGGGAGAGGATAGTCACGCTTTGCACAGGTGTACCATATTCATGCTCTGGGCGTGGTCTGAAATGGAAGTTAAACTTTTCAGAATTGAATTGTCATTTAACTTATTCATTTGTCTGGGAAATGTAAAAGAGCACAACAATGTTTGATTTTAGTTATCCAAGTAATATATAAATATGTCTTATGTTAAGAAAATGCAGTGTCACAGGAGATTAGAGAGTGAAAAATGAAATCTCCTTGCCCTTACCTGATTCACTTTCATTTCCCCTTTTCTCTTGAGGCAAAATTGTTAATAGTGTATCCTTCAAGAACTTATAGAAGGAATAAAATAGATAGATAGAAGTATTAAAGAAGGATAATTCTCTGACCATTGTTTTCATGACTCGATTTTTTCTGTTAATAATGTGTCTTCGGGACTTTGACTACATGATTTGAGGGTGTGAATAACCACCACTGAATTTTGCGTTTTGGTAAGCTTGGATGTATTCTGCCACATTTCCTGACTGTGGACATACTTTTCTCCATAAACACAGATGTCTGCTCTTTGGGCGCTGTCTTCAACATTTCCGTGATTTATTTTTGTCTACTTTCTCTTAAAGCCCCTACAGGAATAAATGTGAGGTGAATGTGCTGAACTCAAGCTGATCCCTATTGTTGGAAACTCAATTCAGGTTTATTATACTAGTGGATGGAGGAACAGGATCATGACAGCTAACCACGTTAGGGCCGCACCTCAGCATAAAGAGAAACAGCTTCTGGTCAGTCCATTCTGCTCCTATGTATTTTTCATAAATCACAGGGTTTAGCTTTGGTTTTACACCAACTAAGGGGTAATTGAATGAAATGATTTAGTGAGAATAAAGATGCTTCTAATAATATTTCCTCTCTTTTTGGGGTGCTACCAGCAACCCTAAATAAAGATTTTGACATTTAATCAAGGTCAGGTCTCTTCATTTTTACCTCCCCCACAGCTGAAACAAACTGACTCTGATCTCTACTGCTAATGGTTTTGAGTTTGTTTCCCCAATATGAGTAATTTATGAGTGATGGGAAAGGGGATTGCAAAGGTCACTTCCCAATTCCATCCCCCAGGGGCCCATGGAAGCCCTGGACTTGCTGTTCGTGGTGAATGTTTAATAGGTCAGTAGTCCCCAAATAGCAACTCTTCTTAAGTCATTAGAGACTTCCCAAAGCTTGGATTGCCTGGGCTCACGTTTGCTTTACAAGTCAATTACCACTTTCTGACTAGAACATTTTGGACGGGCCGCCGAGAGGTCACATACTAGCATTATCTAAGCCCTTAGCCACTGATTAAAGGCTGTTCCTTTTCTATTTTGAGGCCCATGTCAGTCTCCACTTCTGCTCCCAGCTCCCTGATTGCATTGACCTCAGTCAACAGCAGGGAAAGGCAGGGTTTTTGGTGGGTACACAAGGGCTCCAGTGGGAAGAAAGGAATTTCATTAAAGCTTCTAAAGCCAGAAGGGCACAGCAGCGCCTGCAGTCCAGGCACTCATCCTAGACCTGAGAAAACGGGGCTTCAGAACGGGTTAGTAATTGCTCAGAATCACACAGCAGGTAAGTGGACTAAGTTCAGGTTTATTACACTCGTGGGTGGATGGAGAACATAGAGGAGACTCAGCCTCTGTGTTCCATCACAGGAGCACATGGCTCAGTGTCTGGCCCCATCACTAGACAGTGGACCTCTCAGAAGCAGCCCTGTGTCTCTGCCTTTAATTTTTCAGTTCATAGCTTGACACCTGCATGTCATAGATTCTCAGAGTTGAAGCAGGTTGGCCCATTGTCAGAGCTAGATCTGGAACCTGTGGCCTCCTGATCCAGAGACTTTTCCAGTACGCTCTGCTTCCTCTTGCTTCCAGAGAGTTCCAGCTTCTTCCTTCCTCTTGTGGCAGACACAAATTAGCTGGGAGCCAGTTTGCATCATGGTAGCATCTATCCCGAGGAACACGGAAAGTCTCCTGAAGGAGTGACATAGGTTCCCCGTTGCTCATCATTTGGAGATGGTTTAGGTCACGCTGGTCTGTGCTGCCATTTTCTCTCCTGGATAAAGTTTCCATGACACTGACAGAAAGAAAGCCTGCTGGCAGATCACAGGTCCGCAAGTGTGGAATGACATTGGCCGACCGACTTTGACCTTCATTCTCTTCTGTCCTCCCAACCAGGCACCCAGCCACTTCCAGTCCCAGACCCTTATTGATCTGGGAATCTTCATGAAACAGTTGTTTCTCTGATGCATTCCAGGGCATCTTAACCTTGCTGTGTCCTGTAACAAAGAAGCAGGAGAGATTTTTGTGGGTTTATCAGTCAATATCTGTCTTCCTGAATACACTTTCATCTACCTAAACTCCAGTGGCCTAGTCTACTCATTAAAAACTTTAATTCTAGCTTATGTGTGTCCTAGTGCAAGTTTTAAAAATAAACATGAAGGGGATTTATTATTTCTTAGTGTTAGAGGAAACAAGTATAAGCAAATATTAGAGATTAAGTTATGTAAACACTCATTTGTTTAAATAACAAGGGAGCTTAGGGTTTGGAAAAGGTTTGATCCTTCATGTAAGAAGGGTAAAAATTCAGCAGTGAGGGAGCCACATTACTGAAAACAGTTCTACAGTTGAGCATATCATTTTTTGTTTGTTGTGTTTCCCGGAAGTTTTCTGCCACTGTTGGATGACCCAACTTGCTTTTAAGGTAGCGAAAAGTGAAAGTGTTAGTTGCTCAGTTGTGTTCAATTCTTTGTGACCCCGTGGACTGTAGCCCAACAGGCTCCTCCATCCATGGAACTCTCCAGGCAGGAATACTGGAGTGGGTTGCCATTTCCTTCTCTGGGAGATCTTCCCAACCCAGGGATTGAACCCAGATCTCCTGCATTGTAAGCAGATTCTTTACCATCTGAGCCACCAGGGAAGCTCTTTTAAGTAGAGCAGGACCCAGTGAAACTCATTCTAGTTCATCCTTGATGGAGAAATGTTCACCATCCACCTGACATGCCAGTGTATGGGATACACACACACACACACACACACACACAATATGGGACACACACTCTTACAGAGTATGGGACACAGACACACACACATGGGGCAATCGTGTTTCTTAGCAGCTTCTAAGAATAGTGGTATGCTGGGTCTCAAATGTGTCCTACAGATGGGCACCAAAGTAATCCTCGTATGATGCTGATGTCATCATATTTCCAGGTGAAAAACTTAAACGAGTGACAGGGTAGGTTTCAAGACTTCCTGCTGATCATTGAAGATTCTCTCCAAGTCCTTAAATTACCTCCTCCCTACCCCCATCTAAGCCAATCTTGTTTTATTTTTAATATTATTATTAAACCTGTCAGTTACTGAAATGGCAGGCTTTGCACTGACACCTTTACATACATCACCTCTAATCTTTGAGCCCATAAGGGTCAGTGGCACTCCTCCCCTTTAGTAAATGAGAAAGAGGAGGTTCATGGGAGTTTAGCCACTTGCCAGAAATCACTTAGCCAAAAAGTAGAAGAGCTGATTGTCTACCCAGGCCATTATGGCTGCAGAATCTGCACTAATTGTACCTATGCTCCAACCCCCGGCCCCCCAATTTTTCCTATTTGAATAATCATGGATATATTTTCCATCTCTGTCATGGTGTCATTCTGCCCCTCCTGACCCATGAGAAATACATATTGTCTCCTTTTGCACATTTGCCCATGACCTAACTCAAGTTCTGCTTCTTTACAATGGTTTTCAAAGGCCCATCTCTTCTGTAAATTCTTCTTGAATTACTCTGAGCACCTAAGCCAACACCAGAGAAATTAAACAACAATCTATCACTTGTACGACTTAAGAAAGGGTGTCCGTCTCTCCCTCAGGAGTTGCTGACTTCATATACCATCTTATGAAACAAGCTTTAGCATTGCCAAGTGTCACTGCCTCTAATGGTGTCTGTCCTTCCGCCCCATCCCACTCCTCTCAAACACCCACACAAACACTCCCCACTCAAGAGCGTACACACAGCCTAATGTAATTGAAACCCTTTTCTGTTCCAACTTTGGGGAAGTCTGAGAACAGATTGCTCTCTGCAGTGTCATAATTCATCATCCATTCAAGTCACCTCCCAGGCCCCCTGTTGGTATAGGCTAGCTCCTGCCAGGCTCAGTTTCCCACCCCTGCTTCCCAGGAGGGTGTTTCATATCCTACCCTGACCTGCTCTTGAAACTGTCTAGGTTGTTCCTTTTTCCTTAACTTGAAAAGCCCCAAGTTTTTGAAGGGGACACCAATGGCAAGAACATTTCTAAGTAAAGTCTAAAAGGAAACTATTGATTTAAAGAGAAACCGCAATGCTACAAGCTTCAGAATACATTGTCTGGATTAGCGACTTACACACATCTCAGTTGTGAAGTTTGCATCTTCAGAGGGAGCGGAGATCCAGGTTTGTCTCCATATTCCACTGGAGAGGGGAAAAGAAACCTAAGTGTGAATTTCTCTTACTGTTTTATAAATGAAATAATACCACTCCCACCAGGAAGTATGACTCTGCCCCACTTGTCTTCAGGACCAAAGGACAGTCTAGATGATGGGATTTCTAAGGCTAAGGGAAAGACCTTCACATTTAAAAAAGTCACAAATCCTTGCCCTCTGCCACCTACTCACTAATGTCTAAAGAAATGCTTATCCAGAGAGAGAGAAGAAAAAGACCTCGTTTCCACAATTAGAGTTAAGGCTGACTATGGAAAGACATCTGAGAGAAGGAATGAAGTGAAGTGAGTCACTTAGTTGTGTCCAACTCTGCAACCCCATGGACTATACAGTCCATGAAGTTCTCCAGGCCAGAATACTGCAGTGGGTAGCCTTTCCCTTATCAAGAGAGAAGGAATACATTGACTTAAATTTACCCAGAGCTCTTGAGAGCAATCTTCAGCTGATTGGGCCACATAGAAGTGATCCTGTCTTTTTTTTCTCTGAATACCTGGTCAGGTGACCAGGGTGGATGAAACAACCAGTACTGCTTCACAGAAACTCTCTTAAAGAATGAGAAATTAACTTTCCAAAGTCCTGCAGAAAAGATGTCCTAAGTGAGACCCAGCCCACTAAAAGCAAAATTTTGGCACTGAGTCTCTGTGAGGAGGGGGCCCCTTGACATCATCATCATATTCACTGCCCTTGGGAGGCAAGCAGGGAGGTCCTCATACGGCTGGCATCTCATATGCCAAAACACTGAGGGTTTTCCTGAGCCAGCATTAGAGCGCCAGAGGACTTTTCAGAAGGTTCAGTGATGGGTGAGTGGTGCAGGATTTCTTCCCATTGTGGTTGAGCCGCTCTGGGCACACCACAGTAGAAACCAGCCCAGCTTCCTATTTCATTGTGTGTTGGTCTGATGGTGACTCATACCGAGAGGTATGTTTATCCCAAACTGGCAGGAGCTGTGTATTCAAGGGCAAATTTTGTTAGCAATGGGGGAGGGCGAATATTTGTAGGCATGACCTCTTTTCTCTGAAACATTGTGTTTGTGTTCACACTGACATGATTAATACTATTATGGTCCAGTGGGCCCTGGGGACACCAGGGGTGAGTTTCTGTGTTCCATTGCAATCAAACAGGCTGAGTTTTTTGAACACTTAGAATTAACTGTGAAGATGCTGGCTTTCTTAAGCTTTCAGAAAAATTACTGTCTTGGGTAGTGGTTCTCAAGTGTTAGCAGACATCAGGGCCACCTAGAGTTTGGTCAGAGTGGGGATTTCTGGACCCTGGTCCCAGAGTTCTGATTTAGTAAATCTGAGGAAGGGCCTGAGGCTTTGCATTTCTAGCAGTGCCCAAGTGATGTTGATGCTCATGGTTCAGGGACCATACTTGGACACTATCGTGGTTTCTTGTCCATAAAATGATCAGCGTTCTAGGCAGAGAAGAGATAACTTTTATATAAGTAGACTCTCTGCTCTCTCTTGCCAGTTTCATCTAGCTTATAATGCAGATGGCAAAGTCAAGAGCATCATTTTCATTTTGACTCTCTTGCAGCATAGGATGAAGCTTCATTTCATAAAATGGAAACTTTCTGTGAGGCTTGAGTGACCAGGAGACTGCTGTCGGTATATGACACTGGATGTGCAGGGGGTGGGCAGAGTGGGAGCAGGGGGAGGTTACAGGGCACCTTTCCCTGGGAGTGAGTTGGGGCTCAGCTTGGCTTGGGGGAGTCCAGGCACAAATGTGCCATTCTGTAACCATCACTCCCAGTTCTGAAGGGTTCGTTGAGCATTTTTACTGGGGTTCATAGACCTCTTTGGAATCCTTTGGTTAGAGACAGTTTCAGGAGCTAGCTTGGCTCGCAAGAGCTACAACCATTTAGTTTCTGAGGAGCTAAAATGTGGTATTAAAACCTCAGGCAGTTTTAATAGAGACCGTTGCATTGTCTATATTCTTATTGTTGGTCTATATTCTGTTGTTGTTGATCCACAGATTGTTCAACAATCTATATTCACAGTGCTGTTTGAAACACTGTGGGGGAAGAAATTTAAGAAAAAATAAAAGAAGCAGAAATTTAGCTTGGCTCGTAAGAGCTGCAACCGTTTAGTTTCTGAGGAGCTAAAATGTGTTATTAAAACCTCAGGCAGTTTTAATAGAGACCATTGCATTGTCTATATTCTTGTTGTTGATCTATATTCTGTTGTTGTTGATCCACAGATTGTTCAACAATCTGTATTCACAGTGCTATTTGAAACACTGTGGGGGAAGAAATTTAAGAAAAAATAAAAGAAGCAGAGAATGGTAGAGCAAGGTTATTTCACACTGGAATATCTGGAGGGACATGAGAGAGAGGCTATGCCCCTCAGAAAAATGGCAGGCGCTGTGGGCTCATAATATTACTAAATCTACTTATTTATATAATAATATATATTATATTACATATATAATGATCTGTGGAGGGTCCCCTAAGTGGCATGTGGGGCTAGATGTGTGTTGCGGGATTGCTGTGTACCACATTGGGGGGCCCTGACTGGATAGCTGCTGGGGAACAGTTTTAGGGCTGACTGGTGGGAATGGTATCTGCTGGACTAGGTTCAATGATGCTGTTCCTGCTCAGCTAGAAGATGTTGCCAGTCCTGCCATGTGTGAAGAGCCCAGCCTGAAGCAGTGAGCCGTAGCAACCAGTGTCTTGAATGCATCACAAATTTATAAAGGTCTACTCTGCAAGGCATTTCGAGGGTAATCTAATACATGAAAAAGGTCCTGCCTTCAGCAGGTTAATGAAATCCCTGTGGTGGGAGGGTGATTGAAAATAAAAGCAACACAAGGTGATCAGAAGGAGTATAAATGGTATTCTGCTGAGGTTCGAAGGAAGCGTTAGTGTTTCGAATGAATCAGAAAAGGCTTTACAGAAAAGGGAGCATTTAAGATTGGCCTTGAAGGGTTCTGTTAATTTCTTCCTGTTAGGGATGGTGTTTAATTCAGTTCAAACCTATTATACAGTGTCTGCTCCATGGTAAGTATTCAGTGAATGTTGTATTAACTGAAAAGTGGATGAAGGATGTGTTTGGATAGAGAGATGGGTATTCTTAAGTGTTTATTCAGAGCCTAATAAGAGATTAGCAATCTGGGTACAGAAACAAAATGCAAATCTTGACCTAAAAGCACTCACATTCTAACAAGGAACATAAACACAAAAATACATAATTATGACACAGTGTGAAATGTATGCAACAAAGAACTCTTTAATGTGGGACGGCAGTGCTGCTGCTGCTGCTGCTAAGTCACTTCAGTCATGGCCGACTCTGTGCGACCCCATAGACAGCAGCCCACCAGGCTCCCCCGTCCCTGGGATTCTCCAGGCAAGAACACTGGAGTGGGTTGCCATTTCCTTCTCCAGTGCATGAAAGTGAACAGTGGAAGTGAAGTCGCTCAGTCGGGTCCGACTCTTAGCGACCCCATGGACTACAGCCCACCAGGCTCCTCCATCCATGGGATTTTCCAGGACTGCAGTGCAGGGGGCTGGTTAATTCTCCTGGAAGGTCATGGCAGACTGGGCTTTGAAGGATGACCAGGAGCGCAACAGATGAATAAAGGGGAAATGAGGGAAAAGTTTCCAGTCGGCAAAATGGAAGCAGTGATGGAAATGCAGCCGGCCGAGTTTGGCAGGAACTACCATTAGTCACGAGGTGCTGCAGTAACCATGGGGACGGGTAAATGGAGTGCTCTGCAGGTCAGGTTGAGTTGAGGATGGATAGAACCAGAGGTTGTATATTCAGATGCCTCTAAGAATCAGGCAGATGACCTAGATGAGTGGAGATGGGGACAGACAGGACAGCAGGGCCTTCTCTACAGGAAAAACCACCCTATTGCTCCTATCCTGGTTCACACGAAACTAGGAACAGAGGGATGTGGGCCACGGGGCCAGACCTTCCAGTTTCCAAGAGTGACTAGAAACAGGGGTTTTTATGTACAAATCTCCAGATGCTTAATTTGGCAAATGATTCAACTTTCTCTTCAAAAAATCTTCATGTAGGCCAAACAAAACATATCTGTGGGCAGGACTCCGCCAAAGGACTTTCTGATTGTGGTCTGATTGTGGTCTGTGCTCACCAAGCCTATCCACAATAAGAAACACATTTTCACACAAAAAGACTAAGGACTTGTGCACTTACACATATGGATGGCTAATGAAAAAAGTCATGTGAAGCAATACTCAACCTTTACTCTCTGCTCTTTTCTAGTCTCTTCTATTTTTTTTATTATGTGGCTCAGTGGTAAAGAATCCACCTGCCAGTGCAGGAGACTTAAGAGATCTGAGTTCAATCCCTGGGTCGGGAAGATCTCCGGGAGGAGGAAATGACAACCCACTCTAGTATTCTTGCCTGGGAAATCCCATGGACAGAGGAGCCTGGTGGGCTACGGTCCACGAGGTTGCAAAGAGTCGGACACGACTGAGTGACTGAGCATGCAAGTTGGTCATGATTCATTTTGTTTCACTGGGTCAAGACCTGGAATTTGAAAATCATTGGTTTAGAACATCTGCATCAAACTACTGTTAGATAAAAACAGAATAAGGTACTTCCAGGGGCAAGCGTGTTTCCATTCTTGACACTTCAAATAGTGCTTAATAGATACATTTTGATTACCTTGAATTTCTTCACTTACAACTAGAAAAATTTTGACAGAATGATTTCAGAATCTTTTAGTGGTATTTTGTTTCACTGGGTCAAGACCTGGAATTTGAAAATCATTGGTTTAGAACATCTGCATCAAACTACTGTTAGATAAAAACAGAATAAGGTACTTCCAGGGGCAAGCGTGTTTCCATTCTTGACACTTCAAATAGTGCTTAATAGATACATTTTGATTACCTTGAATTTCTTCACTTACAACTAGAAAAATTTTGACAGAATGATTTCAGAATCTTTTAGTGGCCATTTTTATCTTAAACAGAAGTTTACCAGAATTTGGTGTCATCTTCTGGGGTGCTTGATACAATTAAGAACTGACCCAGCTATTAAATTCAGAGTAAAATGCTACGTGGTTGAAGTTTAGGAGAGAGTCCAAAGGAAGCCCCCTTCAGGCCTCATTAGCATCTAAACCTGATGATATTTCTGGAATGAGTTTTCATTTAGAAGAATTTCCCCCTATGATTCCATATCACCGCTCTTCTGTGACCATGCTCACCTGGTTGCCTTGCTTGTACATCACAGCCAGGGAGAGGAGGACAAGTCCAGGACTTGGGCAGTCTATGAGGTATCATGTCACCCATTATCAGTGTAACAGCTATTCCCCTCCATTGGTTGGACATCATGTGTTTATATAGCATATGGCAGAAAGTGAAGAGGAACTAAAAAGCCTCTTGATGAAAGTGAAAGAGGAGATGGGTTTTTATGTACAAATCTCCAGATGCTTAATTTGGCAAATGATTCAACTTTCTCTTCAAAAAATCTTCATGTAGGCCAAACAAAACATATCTGTGGGCAGGACTCCGCCAAAGGACTTTCTGATTGTGGTCTGATTGTGGTCTGTGCTCACCAAGCCTATCCACAATAAGAAACACATTTTCACACAAAAAGACTAAGGACTTGTGCACTTACACATATGGATGGCTAATGAAAAAAGTCATGTGAAGCAATACTCAACCTTTACTCTCTGCTCTTTTCTAGTCTCTTCTATTTTTTTTATTATGTGGCTCAGTGGTAAAGAATCCACCTGCCAGTGCAGGAGACTTAAGAGATCTGAGTTCAATCCCTGGGTCGGGAAGATCTCCGGGAGGAGGAAATGACAACCCACTCTAGTATTCTTGCCTGGGAAATCCCATGGACAGAGGAGCCTGGTGGGCTACGGTCCACGAGGTTGCAAAGAGTCGGACACGACTGAGTGACTGAGCATGCAAGTTGGTCATGATTCATTTTGTTTCACTGGGTCAAGACCTGGAATTTGAAAATCATTGGTTTAGAACATCTGCATCAAACTACTGTTAGATAAAAACAGAATAAGGTACTTCCAGGGGCAAGCGTGTTTCCATTCTTGACACTTCAAATAGTGCTTAATAGATACATTTTGATTACCTTGAATTTCTTCACTTACAACTAGAAAAATTTTGACAGAATGATTTCAGAATCTTTTAGTGGCCATTTTTATCTTAAACAGAAGTTTACCAGAATTTGGTGTCATCTTCTGGGGTGCTTGATACAATTAAGAACTGACCCAGCTATTAAATTCAGAGTAAAATGCTACGTGGTTGAAGTTTAGGAGAGAGTCCAAAGGAAGCCCCCTTCAGGCCTCATTAGCATCTAAACCTGATGATATTTCTGGAATGAGTTTTCATTTAGAAGAATTTCCCCCTATGATTCCATATCACCGCTCTTCTGTGACCATGCTCACCTGGTTGCCTTGCTTGTACATCACAGCCAAGGAGAGGAGGACAAGTCCAGGACTTGGGCAGTCTATGAGGTATCATGTCACCCATTATCAGTGTAACAGCTATTCCCCTC
The DNA here is from genome assembly GCA_006408675.1 of Madoqua kirkii. Taxonomy (NCBI): domain Eukaryota; kingdom Metazoa; phylum Chordata; class Mammalia; order Artiodactyla; family Bovidae; genus Madoqua; species Madoqua kirkii. The sequence goes on from SJYC01053931.1 coordinate 79,237, forward strand.
CATTGGTTGGACATCATGTGTTTATATAGCATATGGCAGAAAGTGAAGAGGAACTAAAAAGCCTCTTGATGAAAGTGAAAGAGGAGAGTGAAAAATTTGGCTTAAAGCTCAGCATTCAGAAAACTAAGATCATGGCATCTGGACCCATCACTTCATGGCAAATAGATGGGGAAACAGGGGAAACAGTGTCAGACTTTATTTTGCGGGGCTCCAAAATCACTGCAGATGGTGATTGCAGCCATGAAATTAAAAGATGCTTACTCCTTGGAAGGAAAGTTATGACCAATCTTGATAGCATATTAAAAACAGAGATATTACTTTGCCAACAAAAGTCCATCTAGTCAAGGCTATGGGTTTTCCTGTGGTCATGTATGGATATGAGAGTTGGACTGAAAAGAAAGCTGAGTGCCAAAGAATTAATGCTTTTGAACTGTGGTACTGAAGAAGACTCTTGAGAGTACCTTGTCTGCAAGGTGGTCTAACCAGTCCATCCTAAAGGAGATTAGTGCTGAGTGTTCATTGGAAGGACTGATGCTAAAGCTGAAACTCCAATACTTTGACTACCTCATGCGAAGAGTTGACTCATTGGAAAAGACCCTGATGCTGGGAGGGATTGAGGGCAGGAGGAGAAGGGGATGACAGAGGATAAGATGGTTGAATGGCATCACTGACTCAATGGACATGAGTTTGAGTAAACTCCAGGAGTTGGTGATGGACAAGGAGGCCTGGCATGCTGCGATTCATGGGGTTGCAAAGAGTCGGACACGACTGAGCGACTAAAGTGAACTGAACTGATGGACCTATCAGAGCATCTCAAGAAGCATTAAAATGTAGGGGCTTGGGAGAGAGACCACCCCTCTCTTGGGGCTTCCCAGGTGGTGATAGTGGTTAAAACAAAACAAAACAAAACCCACCTGCCAATGCAGGAGACATAAGAGATGTGGGTTTGATCCTTGGGTCAAGAAGATCCCCTGGATGAGGGCATGACAACCCATTCTAGTATTCTTGCCTGGAGAATCCCATGGACAAAGGAGCCTGGTGGGCTACAGTCCATAGGGTCTCAAAGAGTCAGACATGACTGAATGACTTAGCCACATGCACCCTCTCTTGGAATATCTGAGAGGTGATCTGTCATTGCAAGGCTGCTGTGCAGCAGGAAAGGGGTGGTCATCCTTTGAGTTCCAGGTGTGTCTGCCATCACTCCTATCTTGAGTCAGAGGCGTTCCTGCAAGATGCAACAGGGCTCAAAAAGAGCTCAGACTATGAACCAAGAGTGCAAGAGTGGCTTCTCGCCATTGAAAGGAGCAGCCATGATGGAGGGACCCCTAGGGAAAGGTCGTGCTTACTATGAAAGCCCCAGGACCACAGGGAGGCAGCACGGATATGATAGCTTTGCAAGACAGGTAGAAAAAAAGGCAGCTGACAAGCATGAATGAAACAAGCAAGGCCAGACAGAGAGTCTGCTAGGCCAGAGAGTATCTGATACAGTATCACCTGTGCAGTGCTAGACCGTCAGGAGCAGATTTGGAGATGAGATGGGAAGTCCCCTTGTTTTTACAGGACCTCTGTGTTGCCTCCCTGCATTCTCATCCTCACATGGACGAGTGGCCCCCTCTGGAGTTGTGCAGCCCACGGCGTGCACATCTTCCTTCCCAGAGGCAGTGATGCTAGGGAGCGAATGCTGGGGTTGGTATCAGTTGAATCACGACTCCCCACTTTCCAGAGGATGTAGAGCCAAGCTCTTCACCTGAGTGAGATTCTGTTTCTTTCTTCAGTGAAAATAGCAGAGAACACCCACTTTTCTCTTCGAGTGTGGAGGTTTGATAAGTTATCTGAGAAGTTTGAGCACTGCAAAGAATTATTGGTTAGATCTGCAAAAGAAAAAAAAAAATCCTGCAGTGGATTGTTCATCAGAAACTAGGCTAGTATGAGCTATATGCTCTGTCACTCAGTCATGTCTGATTCTTTGTGACCCTATGGTTCCCCTGTCCATGGGATTTTTCAGGCAAGAATATTGGAGTGGGTTGCCATTTCCTTCTCCAGGGGATATTCCTGGCCCAGGGATCAAACCCACATCTCCTGTGTCTCCTGCACTGCAGGCAGATTCTTTACCCATGGAAATGATGAACTCTAGAAGAAGAAAAAAAGGTACAAGAAAGACACAGTATTCACAGATTGCCCTGCAAGTTCTAGTACAATGATAATTACATTCTCAATGTGTAAGCACTGAGCACAGTTAATTGAAAATGTGGTTTTGCCGTATTAATAAGAACAAGATGTTAATAAGTACTGGCTAAGTTAGTATAAGAACGTAGCAATAAGAATAACAGTAAGACTTTCTTAAGACCAAGAAATGCAGTGATGAAGTCCAAGAAAAACACCTAAAGTTGAACACATTCTCTTATGGTGGGCACGGAGGGTTAGGGAGGAGCCGTGAGGCAGGCAATTGCCATCATGCAGTCTTTGTGCTTGTTATGCATATTAGCCTTCTTAATGTCTTGCTGCTGCTGCTGCTAAGTTGCTTCAGTCGTGTCCAACTCTGTGCGACCCCATAGACAGCAGCATACCAGGCTCCCCCGTCCCTGGGATTCTCCAGGCAAGAACACTGGAGTGGGTTGCCATTTCCTTCTCCAATGCATGAAAGTGAAGTCGCTCAGTCGTGTCCGACCCTCAGCTACCCCATGGACTGCAGCCTACCAGGCTCCTCCATCCATGGGATTTTCTAGGCAAGAGCACTGGAGTGGGGTGCCATAAACTTTGGTCAGGCTCCCCCGTCCCTGGGATTCTCCAGGCAAGAACACTGGAGTGGGTTGCCATTTCCTTCTCCAATGCATGAAAGTGAAGTCGCTCAGTCGTGTCCGACCCTCAGCTACCCCATGGACTGCAGCCTACCAGGCTCCTCCATCCATGGGATTTTCTAGGCAAGAGCACTGGAGTGGGGTGCCATAAACTTTGGTAAAAGCAAAACATATGGGAGAAAATTCATACTACCCATCTCATATCTTTACTGTCAAGATTCATTTCAATGAGATAACATGTGTAAAAAACACAGAAATGTTAATTGAAGATCAGTTGATCAGAGGAGAGTGAAAAAGTTGGCTTAAAGCTCAATATTCAGAAACCTAAGATCATGGCATCTGGTCCCATAGCTGCATGGCAAATAGATGGGGAAACAGTGGAAACAGTGTCAGACTTTATTTTTCTGGGCTCCAAAATCACTGCAGATAGTGATTGCAGCCATGGAATTAAAAGACGCTTACTCCTTGGGAGGAAAGTTATGACCAACTTAGATAGCACATTTAAAAGCAGAGATATTACTTTGCCAACAAAGATCCATCTAGTCAAGGCTATGGTTTTTCCAGTGGTCATGTATGGATGTGAGAGTTGGACTGTGAAGAAAGCTGAGCGCTGAAGAATTGATGCTTTTGAGCTGTGGTGTTGGAGAAGACTCTTGAGAGTCCCTTGGACTGCAAGAAGATCCAACCAGTCCATCCTAAAGGAGGTCGGTCCTGAGTGTTGGACTCATGGACTCATTGGAAGGACTGATGTTGAAGCTGAAACTGCAATACTTTGGCCAACTGATGTGAAGAGCTGACTCACTGGAAAAGACCCTGATATTGGGAAAGATTGAAGGCAGAAGGAGAAGGGGATGACAAAGGATGAGATGGTTGGATGGCATCACTGACTCAATAGACGTGGATTTGGGCGGACTCTGGGAGTTGGTGATGGACAGGGAGGCCTGCTGCACTCCGATTCATGGGGTTGCAAAGAGTTGGACACGACTGAATGACTGAACTGAACTGACTGATCTGTAGAGAATAGTAGGGTAGGTGATAGGTGCACACCCCAGAGCCAAAGGGAATGGCCCAATAGTCCTTGCAGAGGAAAATAACCCTAAAATGTAGACAATGAGATCTAAACTTGTAGCTGAGTGGAGAGGCAGTTAAAATGTCTGCAGCTGGGGTTTTCAGGAGACACAGGTTTGGAGCTTAATTGGTAAAGCCCTTCCCTGTATACGTTCATCTCTTTCTCATTTGTCCCTAGCAGTACAATTTGCTCCATTTACCTTGATAACTTTGTAAGATTATCCTCAAAGCCTTCGAGATATTATAAGCTTGCCTGGAAGCAGCAGACTGCTTCCGGGAGTCTGCAACCAGACTGCCCAGGGTTCGGATCCCAACTCTACTGTTACTAATTGTGTGACCTGGAGCAAGTCACTGAATCCTTGCCCGCTCCCTCATGCCTCACTTTCCTCATCAGAAAATAATGATATCAGTAGTACCAACTTCATAGGGTTGTTGTGAGGATTGAATCAGTTAATATTTATATTAAATATTAAAGGGATATATATATACATAATATATGTTATTATATATTAAATAATAAAGGAACACCCAGGGGGACTTCCCTGTGGTCCAGTGGTTGGGACTTTACTTTTCAATGCAGGGTGTGTGAGTTTGATCCCTGGTTGGGGAACTAAGATATCACATGCCTCACAGCCAAAAGACAGAAAAAAGAAAAAAGAAGCAATACTGTATCAAATTCAGTAAAGACTTAAAAACTGGTCCACATCAAAAAGTCTTAAAAAATGCCTGGGCGCTAACAAGTGAAAGTGTTCGTCGCTCAGTTGTGTCCGACTCTTTGCAACCCCATAGACTGTAGCCCTCCAGGCTCCTCTGTCCATGGAATTCTCCAGACAAGAATACTGGGGTGGGTTGCCACTTCATAGAGGATCTGCCTGACCCATGAATCAAACCCAGGTCTCCCGCATTGCAGACAGATTCTTTAGCATCTAAGCCACCAGGGAAGCCCACAGTAAGAGCTCAGTAATTGCTTGCTCTTGCTGCCATTATTATTACTATCCTTCTGGACTGAGTGAAATTGTGTGTGAAGGGGCCAGTGTGTTTCCTAGGATGGAGTTCAATGATCAGATTAGTTTGAGGGTGCAGGCAAGTGAACAAAGCTGGATGGGTAAGCTGAGGAACCACCCATTCCTGCTGGGCAGTCTCTTCGAAGTTCACCTCAAGCAGAGCAAGAATTTGTAACTCTGTCATGAGACCCTGCTCAGGACCATATGAGTGGCTTCCCATGGCCACTGTCCTGGGATAAAACATCACTAAGGACCTCTCCCAGCTGGGTTCTTGAGCCCCAAACCCTCTGGGCAAGCGAGCTGCTGATCCTACTTCATCTTCACCCTGTGGAGTGACACAAGATGTCTGATAATAATTTGGTGCAGGAATGTGTGGATTTTGTAAGAACAGTTCTAAAAAGTTTGAGGCTCGAAGCCAGGTGTGCCCAGGATTCTTGCCGAGGCAGCTGCCCACCCACTCTGCAGCAGCTCCTGCTGGCTCCTCCCATTATCATGCTGTGTCATGTCATGCTCTGGGGACAGGACAGTGCCCTTGTTTAGCTTTTCCAAGGCTCTGATGCCACCTCTGCTGCTGCCTCGGGTCAGTTCAACTGGAAATTGCCTTCCTTTGTGTGGTTCTCATTCAGAGAAAAGCTCGGCCACCATGGGTTTGAAACAGGCCCACCAGTAAGCTCCTTCCTGCAGCTTTTTTCTTTCTTTTTTTTTTCCTGAGTCAGAAGTTTAAGCAAGTCTTGTATCTATGTCATTAGTTGGGTTTATTGACATCTTCAGAATTACCTAATTGATAGAGACTGTTGGCAAACCCAAGGCATTTAACCAACTTTCTATGTCACCCAAAGGCTGTTACTATGGAAAGGAGACAGAAAACCAGGCTAGTGTTAAGTGAAAGAACCCACTGAACCCACATTTATAGAGCACAGACCTTGTGCCAGTATCTGTGCCGGACCCTGGGAATGCAGTAACAATAACCTCGTAATAGAGGACAGAAAAGAAATAAAGAATGAGAACGTATAAATGGTGCTAAGTACAAAGCAACTAATCAGAGCTGGCGGGAGCAGGCAGATTGATTCGACTTGGGTGGTCCCAGGAGAGTTCTCGGAAGGATGGCATGGGGGCTGCTTTAGGATGAGACCGGAAGAGGAGGAGCCAGTCTGCAAATACCTGGGGGACGAGTCCTTTCTGGGAAAGGAGAGGGCAGGTGGAGACCTTGAAGGAGCAGGAACTGGAGCTTAGGGAGCAGTGTGAAGAGGGCGTGAAGAGACCAGTCTGGTGGGAGGGCTCTGGGGGCTACACTAGGGCATCTTGGATAATATGGCAGAAGCTGCCTGGAGGCCTTAGTTGGTGGAATGATCTGCTTGAATTATGCCCTTAAAAGATCACTGTAGTTGCTCTATAGCGAAAGAATTGAATGCATGAGTCAAAAGCCCACACTGTTTGAAGACATAGACTCTGCGTTCTTCCCAACTGTCCCCTCAACCCCTCGTAGCACCCTACTTGGTGAGGAACTAATTACTCAGACGTACACCTTCTTGTTTTTAGTTTTCTGGCCAATCTCCAGTGTTTACATACCCCTAGGCAAGTTGTGTTTGTGAAAACTCCCACATGAGATGTGAACTGGGTCTGATGGTATCTTATTCAATTTCTTTTTTTCCTTCTAATGGGCTCTTTCTCAAGAGGGCAGCAGAAATGAAGTGCTAATGAGGACACTTGTCAGAGTGGGGATGTGTTGGTGGAAAACAAAGATATACTTTAGTGGGGAGGTTCCATGCATCTGTAAGGGGTGGGTGTGTGGAGGGGTTGGAAAATCCTTGTTTGTGCATGTACAGTTTTTCGTTCTGATTGCTGTGCTAATGTTGAGAAGCTCAGACTAACAGATGCAAGTCAGACCTGCTATTTAAAATAGAGACAGAAAATAGATTGGTGGTTGTCCAGGTTTGAACAGGGGAGGGGCTTTCCAGGTGGCAATACTGGTAAAGAACCTGCCTGCCAGTGCAGTCGACGTAAGAGACATGGGTTCCATCCCTGGGTTGGAAAGATTCCCTGGAGAAGGGCATGGCAACCCACTCCAGTATTAGTTCCTGGAGAATCCCATGGACAGAGGAGCCTGGCAGGCCTCAGTCATAGCATCACAAATAGACACAACTGAAGTGACTTAGCACATGTGCACAAGCAGAGTAGGGCTGGGGTGTGACTGCTAATGGGTGTGGGGTCTCTTTTCAGGGTGATAAAAATGTACCAAAAAATACCAAAATTACACCTTATGGTTATGGTCACATAATACTGTGAATATTCCTAAAGACACTGAGTTGTGTACTTTAAATGGGTAGACTTTAGGATATGTGAATTATATGCTGTTTTATTTTAGGATATGTGAATTATATGCTGATAAAACAAAGTCTGCTATTTTGTTTTTATGAGTTAAACTGAAGTGATGATCCAGAAAGTTATAAGATTCATTAAGCACGCTGAATATTCACTGGGTGTTGCCCAGCAGAAGAGCATGTGTCTGTTGCTCAAAGTCATAAAAGACAGCAGAGCTGGAAATTCAGTGTATTTGTGTTTCAGGTGGCGCACATGGTTATCTATTTATGATCAAGGACCTTAAACTCCAGCTCACCTTATTCCCTCACTGAAACACTATGGGAACGAACCATCATAGCTTCCCTTTGGGGCATGCTCACTGTCTGTTAGGGAAAGTTCCAGGCACTTTACAGACATTAACTCATTTATCCTGACATTAACTCATTTATCCTCGTAAGTGTCAGAATAGAATTTATCCCCATTTACAGATGAGGAAAGTTAAGGCTTGGGGAAGAAAAGTAACTTGTTTCAAGATCACAGAGCGGAGAGGGGTGGAACCTGGATTCACATGAGGTCTGTCCGACCAGAATCCAGGTTGTGATCATCTCACGGCTAGAGGAGACCCCTCCCTGAGGGCCGTCATGTCATAGTGCATGGCTCCCAATTTGCCTGCACTGCGAGCTGCGAGATAGTCCTAACTCAGCACCTAAGAAATAGGCCAGCTGTTCTCTGATACTTTCACTCATCTCAAGACCTCCTTCCCAGGGAGACGAGGAAGCCGCAGAGTCTGGTCCTTAGCTTCCCTGAAAGGATGTCCAGGATGAACCTTGTTCACTGTCTTCTATTCCATGTTGCCCTTTGCTCGCTATGTTTAAGCCAAACCAGGTGTCCTGATGGTCCCCAAACATATCCCAGCCCACCCCTACATTATCTACGATACCTTACTCTTCCTGCCTACTCACTTAAATCCTGCTACCTACCCTTTCGTAAAGGTCCGGCTGAGAGGGTACTTTTTGGTTTCTCTTTCAATTTATACTTTTATTGCAGCACACGATTTACTCTCTACCTTTTCTTTCCATTCACATTCTTTCTCTTTCTCCATCTCTCTGTCTCCTTATCTGTCTGTCTCTCCTTTCCTCTACCTCCTTCCACCTGCCCTGTCCGAGTAAACTGTAAACTCTTTGAGGCCAGTTTCTGGGATTTACACGAATGTCTTGGAAGAAGGGCTGTCACTTTCACCTTCCATTGCTTTTGCCCCTGAAGCCCCTGGGTCAGAAGGCTGCCCAACAAGCCGTGGCTCTCCCCCCACCAGGCCTGGCTCCCACTCTCCCTCCCCTTAAAACATCCTCCCTTGTCACTGTTCACCTTCTGCCCACACCATGGTCTCAAATGCCGCTCCCTCCTCCCTGAAACTTTCTCCAACTATTTATCCCAACCTACTGCATACTTAGGAGAAGGCAATGGCACCCCACTCCAGTACTCTTGCCTGGAGAATCCCATGGACAGAGGAGCCTGATAGGCTGCAGTCCATGGGGTCGCTGAGGGTCAGACACGACTGAGTGACTTCACTTTCACTTTTTACTTTCATGCATTGGAGAAGGAAATGGCAACCCACTCCAGTGTTCTTGCCTGGGGAATCCCAGGGACGGGGGAGCCTGGTGGGCTGCCGTCTATGGGGTCGCACAGAGTCGGACACGACTGAAGCGACTTAGCAGCAGCAGCAACTGTATGCTTCTCTCTTCAGAAGTCCTCAGTCGTGTCCGACTCTGTGCTACATCACAGACTATACAGTCCCTGAAATTCTCCAGGCCAGAATACTGGAGAGGGTTGCCATTCCCTGCTCCAGAGGATCTTCCCAACCCAGGGATCAAACCCAGGTCTCCCGCACGGCAGGCGGATTCTTTACCAGCCGAGCCACCAGGGAAGCCCCCTGAAGTCCTAGCCTAGGACAGAAGGCTGTCCCAACCTCCCAGGACAGCATTTCTCTCTGCATTGATCAGCTCCCCAGTGAGAGCTTCCTGTGCGCTCTGCACAGCACTGGGGAGGGCCTGGGTGGTCTGTCTCCACAGTTCCCCAGAAGGCCTGGGACCACACAGCACACACAGCGGCTCTCACATGGTCAATATTTGTTGACTGTAGATAAGAAGTTATTTCCCAACCGTTGGAATTTAGGAGTTTTAATGGAGGTATCCATTTAATGTCTCTCTGTCCTCTCACCTGGTCCCATGTTGAACTTCAAATATATTTCTTTCTTTCCCAGTGGTAGATTTTACTAGGTCTGAGCTTTGCTAAACTTCAGGAAATAATCTCTTTTCTCCCACTCCTGTGGATGAACCCCTGAAGTTAAATGAGAGAATGATCACTCAGGGTCAGGTTCTCTGTCACTTGGGTGACTAGGAAAATACCTGGCAAGGTGGCAAGTATAGATTATGTGTGTTTGCCTTTTCTTGCAAAGGTAACACTGGGCAGAGTTATGTCATACGGAAAGCCTGAACAAGTCAGAACTTCATTTCTGGAAGGAGCCTAAACACCTAAAGAGCAGTCCCAGCGTTTGTAAGGTCATGTCTGACTCTGCATGTTGCTGCTGCTGCTGCTGCTAAGTCGCTTCAGTTGTGTCCGACTCTGTGCGACCCCAGAGACGGCAGCCCACCAGGCTCCCCCGTCCCTGGGATTCTCCAGGCAAGAATACTGGAGTGGGTTGCCATTTCCTTCTCCAATGCATGAAAGTGAAAAGGGAAAGTGAAGTCACTTAGTCGTGTCCGACTCTTCACAACCCCATGGACTGCAGCCTACCAGGTTCCTCCGTCCCTGGGATTTTCCAGGCAAGAGTACTGGAGTGGGGTGCCAGGCTCTGCACGTTGGAGGCTGTGAACTCAGATCCTTTGCTTTCCTCCTCCCCTTGGGTGTGCAGACCCAGGAAAAGGTGACGGTGTGTGTTTATTCACACAGAGCAGGAGTGGAAAGGCCACTTCAGAGAGGATTAAATCTTGTTTCTGAAATTTACCGCCATGTGAATTGAAAGCCTCATGTTGCTGTTTCCTAGCAGGTAAACCTCGGGCACAGTGCTGTGTTAGTAAATGTGTAACAGCAGACTCTGGGAGTAGGCACAGGGCAAAGCCCTGATTTGTTAAGTTTGCTGATTTCTGGGGTATAAATACCCTCCCCATGGCTGACTTCAAGCTACTAAAATGGAGCCACTGAGCACACAGTTGGGCAGAGCCTTATGCAGCCAGCTGTCTGCAGCAGGCAGGAGCTGAACAGCTCACCACCCTTGGTGCTCAAGGGCTCATCGAGGTTAATCTAAGCATATACACGTTACCTGCATTCATTAGTTTCTCTAAAATACTATTTTTCTATTAAAAAATTATTTATTTTTAATTGGAGAATAATTGCTTTACAATATTGTGTTGGTCTCTGCCCTGCATCAACATGAGTCAGTCACAGGTATACATACGTCCCCTCCCTCTTGAGCCTCCCTCCCACCTCCCACCCCGTCCCACCCCCCTAGGTTGCCATGGAGCACCAGTTAGAGCTCCCTGAGTCACCCAGCAAATTCCCGCTGGCGATCTGATTTACATGTAGTAAGAAGGCACTGGCACCCCACTCCAGTACTCTTGCCTGGAAAATCCCATGGACGGAGGAGCCTGGTGGGCTGCAGTCCATGGGGTCATGAAGAGTTGGACACGACTGAGTGACTTCACTTTCACTTTTTACTTTCATGCTTTGGAGAAGGAAATGGCAACCCACTCCAGTGTTCTTGCCTGGAGAGTCCCAGGGACGGGGGAGCCTGGTGGGCTGCCGTCTGTGGGGTCGCACAGAGTCGGACACGCCTGAACTGACTAAGCAACAGCAGCAGCAGGGTATATGTTTCCATGCTACTCTCTCAATCTGCTCCACCCTCCCCTTCCCCACTGTGTCCATAAGTCTGGTCTCTATGTGTGTGTTTCCACTGCTGCCCTGCAAATAAGTTCATCAGGACCATCTTTCTAGATTCTATACATATGCACTGATATATGATATCTGATTTTCTCTTTCTCACTTACTTCACTGTGTATAATAGGCTCTAGGTTCATCCTCATTAGAACTGACTCAGATATGTTCCTTTTTATGGCTGAGTAATATTCTATCATATATATGTACGATAGCTGCTTTATCCATTTATCTGTCAGTGGACATCTAGGTTGCTTCCATGTTCCAGCTATTGTAAATAGTGCTGCAGTGAACAATGGGGTACAAGTGTCTTTTTCAATTAGGGTTTTTTCAGGATATATGTGCAGTAATGGGAATGCTGGGTCACATGGTAGTTTTATTCCAATGAATCAGTTCTTCACATCAGATGGACAAAGTATTGGACTTTCAGCTTCAGCATCAGTCCTTCCAATGAATACTCAGGACTGATTTCCTTTGGGATGGACTGGTTGGATCTCCTTGCAATCCAAGGGACTCTCAAGAGTCTTCTCCAACACCACAGTTCAAAAGCACCAATTCTTCAGTGCTCAGCTTTCTTTATACTCCAACTCTCACGTCCATACATGACTACTGGAAAAACCATAGCCTTGACTAAGATGGACCTTTGTTGGCAAATAATGTCTCTGCTTTTCAATATGCTGTCAAGGTTGGTCATAACTTTTCTTCCAAGGAGTAAGCATCTTTTAATTTCATGGCTGCAGTCACCATCTGCAGTGATTTTGGAGCCCCCCAAAATAAAGTCAGGCACTGTTTCCACTGTTTCTCCATCTATTTGTCATGAAGTGGTGGGACCAGATGTCATGATCTTAGTTTTCCAAATGTGAGCTTTAAGCCAACTTTTTCACTCTCCTCTTTCACTTTCAAGAGGCTGTTTAGTTCCTCTTCACTTTCTGTCATAAGGGTGGTGTCATCTGCATATCTGAGGTCATTGATATTTCTCCCAGAAGTCTTGATTCCAGCTTGTGTTTCATCCAGCCCAGCGTTTCTCATGATGTACTCTGCACATAAGTTAAATAAGTGAAAGAAAGTAAAGTCGCTGAGTCATGTCCGACTCTTTGCGACCCCGTGGGCTATAGCCTATCAGGGTCCTCTGTCCATAGGATTCTCCAGGCAAGAATACTGGAGTGGGTTGCCATTTCCTTCTCCAGGGGATCTTCCCAACCCAGGGATTGAACCCGGGTCTCCCACATTGCAGGTGGACGCTTCACCATCTGAGCCACCAGAGAATCCCTTTTCCTGTTTGGAACCAGTCTGTTGTTCCATGTCCATTTCTAACTGTTGCTTCCTGACTTGCATACAGATTTCTCAAGAGGCAGGTCAGGTGGTCTGGTATTCCCATCTCTTTCAAAAATTTCCACAGTTTATTGTGATCCACATAGTCAAAGGCTTTGGCATAGTCAATAAAGCAGAAATAGATGTTTTTCTGGAACTCTTTTTCCATGATCCAGTG